>PVIR01012262.1:0-33298 GCA_004026965.1 Petromus typicus
TCCTCCTGCCTCTGCCTCCCGAGTGCTGGGATTACAGGCGTGAGCCACCACGCCCGGCACTGTGGTATGTGGTACTGGTTGCTGCTGGGTGTGGGTCTCCACACCCAGTATTGTTATGTGGTTACCGGGGAATCGAACCCGGGCCCTTGCGCTTGCAAGACAGGCGCCGGAACCACTGAGCTAACTCCCCGGCCCTCCTATTCTTGTCTTTAAAACCTACTTATTAACAGACTACATGAAAATAGCACTCACAGTATCATAGAGCCTCCCTGCCGTGGACTGATATTTCTTTGACAAAAGTGACCTATGGTTCCAAAAATGTTTGTCTCCTTACTGACAGTGGAACTGGGGATCCAGACTCCAAGCTGGGATAGGGACAGGGGGTGTTTCAGCAAGATGGAGCATATGAGGGAGAACAGTTAGGATGAGGAGGTCAAAGAGCTGGGGGTGGGGTGTGTGGGAGTGAGCTGAAAACTTGGGCACACAGGGCCTCTGAGCCAGAAGCACTCCAGGAGCAGGCGGCCTCTTTTCCTCTCTGTAGCACGAGCACAGTCCTTTCTTCCTCACTCCTGTTTTTTTCTCTTTGAGGACATCCTTTTTCTTTTCCTCTACCCTGAGGCCCAGATGGAGGTTTACTGACTTCATAATTCTATTACTTCCGGGTACTTTTGTTTTTCTTTTGGAGACAAGGCCTTGCCTTAGCCTCTTACATGCTGGTACATATGTGCACTGCACTGCACACCACAGCCAGGGCAACTTTCTATATATATAAATATAAATGTCACATATAAATATAAATAAATGTCATATATAAATATAAATGTTACCGTGTTAAAAATTTCTCAATGAGGGACAGGGATTTAGCTCAGTGGTTTTGGCATCTGCCTGGCAAGCACAAGGTCCCAGATCCCCGGTAATCACATACCACAATGCCGGGCATGGTGGCTCACATCTATAATCTTAGCACTCAAGAGGCAGAGGCAGGAGGATTGTTGTGAGTTCAAGGCTGGCCTGGGCTACATAGTGAGTTCGGGACCAGCCTAAACTACAAAGTGAAATCCTGCCTCAAAAAAAAAAAAAAAAAAAATCCTCAACCTGCTTCTGGCTTATGGAATAAAGATCTTCCCCTACCACCTCCTGGTTTTGGGGATTAAACCCAGGGCCTTCACAATGAGATACCACCCAACTCTATTTTCAATCAGGATTGCATAAAATCATTAGTTTTTCCAGTTTGCACTCAAACTTGGGATTCTCCTGCCTTGGCCATGAAGCAGGCAAGTGCCACCACATGCAACCAAGACTTTTTGCTTCGAATGAAAAACAGGCTCCTGTAAGCCGTGGCCCATATCCTGTGCCTCCCACCTTCAGTTATAGCGTATGAGGGGCCTGCTCATTCTGAGGACACAGCGTACAGTCATAGCCCCTGAAGCCTAGCTTTGACTGCCTCCTCTCTGAAATGCTCTTCTCCACCGTCCTCTAAGACAGCCCAGGATTACTTCCCGACCCCCAGCTCAGGACCTTTATATGCCTCCATGCTCCTCTGTGTTCCCTGTGATGTATCTTATTTTGCTTGTGACATTATACTGAGCTATCTACAAGTGTGTCTTCTAGATACCCGGATGCCAAGCTTCCTCTCGGGGAGGGCCATGGCTCATTTGTCTTTACCTCTCAGCACCTGCCAGTTCGCGGCAGGAATTTAGAACGTACACGATGAACTGAACTAACAGTGACCCACTTGACTCCCCCAGACTGCTGGGAACCTTATCACCTGGCTCCATCATTAAGAACTGCCTGTGACTGAGTAGAACTGTGTTGTACAAAGCCACAACTTTCACCAGCAGTCATTCTTCCGCAGCTGGTCATGATGAGGAAAAAAGCCAGGGTCCCCCCTTAACACTGCTAACTCACAGTCCTTCAAACCCTGGCTGAGGCTTCTTCTGCTCCATCTGCACAGAGCAGGGGCTGCAGGAAGGAAAGTCCTGGGGTCTCAGGAATAACCAGCTGTGGCAGCCACTTGTTAAAGACCCTAATGTAGCCCAGGGAAACAAAAATCAAGGTCCATTTGTACTGTCAAAATTAAAAAGTTAATGGGTAAAAAATGATGCTTTTATTACCTTAGTGCTGCCTCTTTTCCTGTTCTTTTTTCCCTTTTCTGGTTGAAACACATGGCTTTCAGAATTGCTACGAATAATTTTCATTTGATTTTTCTGTGTACTGAGTTGGAACTCACTTTCCACTCTGGACAAGATGGGTGGAAGCGTGACACTGGAAAAGGGGCCCTCCCTGGGCTGCACCTCACCCAGCTGCACCAGGGCTTGTTGATGTTGCTCCATGATCTGGGTGAGCTGTGAATCTGGAGATGCTCTAGTAGGTTGGTTGTATGAGGAAGAGTGGAATTTCCTTTGGGAAAGAAATGCCCAAAATTTGTGATTAAACTTGAATACATAAGACCTCTAGTATAAAAGTCTTCACAAACCATTACCTCCTATATTTAGTACGTCCTGAATCAAATAATGACTATTAGCACGATCTTTCCAATAATATATTAATTTATTTTAAAATCATTTTCTTTAAGATGTTCAAATCTTCTTTAGCATTTAGTGCATTAGTCAGAGACCTCCCCAGTACTAAATTCCTTGAAATGTTAGATTAGATTATATGAACATCCTTTAAATGCATGGCTAAATTAATAAGAGGGACAAAGAATTTCCAAGAATGAAAAACAAAATGAAATTAAAACCAAAGATTTTGGATGAATTAAAGCAATGGCTTTCTCTGTGGGGTTTTTGGATCTAAGGCCTTCAGTTTTAGCACCTAGTGTCGGCCCAAGCTAATGAGATCTTGGCACCATGTAAGGCAGAAGGTCAGAAATTATGATTCTTCAATAAAGCCAATCACCCCTGAAATGCTAAACCCTCAGTAGAATAGTGGATTACATAAAAACTCATCTAGAAGCAACAGTTCTTCAGTGAGAATGACTACACAGAGCTCCCAAATTTTCGTTCCTGAATTCTCTGAAAAGGAATCCAGATTCTTTGGAGAAATGACTGCTTCCACATGCACAAGGCAAGTCAAAGGTGAGCCAAGAATATGCTGTTATTCCAGAAGCCAAGAAGTGCTCAAAGGCAAAAGGTGTTGTGTCTAAAGGACAAAGGAGCTGACAAGAAGGGGCTCTGATTCCTCAAATGCAAGGTAATTAGAACACAGCAGACTGATAATAAGAGACTTTTAACATTTATAAAAGAGATCCACATGAGTTTGAAGTCAGCCTAGATTATGTGTCAAGAGCCTGTCTCAAAAAAAAAAAAAAAAAAAAAAAAAAAGAGAGAGATCCATGAATCCACAGTGATACTAAAAAAGACAGACAGGAGAAGGAAGGGGAAAAAAATCTATTTCCACAGAATGCCATATAATATATATTGAGATACTGATTGAATTATAAAATCAATCTTTTGATGACTGATCCAATGAATGATTTAGGGAAGAACTACCAGGAGATGCTAAAATAACTGCATAAAAGTTGTTGGAAAATTAGATGTGTAAATATAAATTACAAAAAGAAATCCACCTTTCCAATGGTGAAGGGTTGAATTTTTTTTTGAGACAGGGTCTTGCTTTACAGTTCAGACTGACTCTTAACTCACTATGTAACCGAGGCCAATCTCAAATCTGAAGCAATCTTCCTGCCTCTCCCTCCTGCGTGCTGGGATTATAGGTGTGAGCCACCATGCCTGATGAGATAGAATGTTTTTACCTTAACCAAGAGATCTCATTTAGTATCATCAACAGGATGGCAGTCTGTCAGTATGTGCCTCCTGATACACTGCCATACCAAATCATACCAGGCATAAATAGCGGTGCACATCTATAAGCCCATCTGCTCAGGAAGCTGGGCAGAAGGATCACAAGTTTGAGGCCACCCTGGGCAACTGAGCAAGTCCTTATCTCAAAATGAAACAAAAAGGACTACGGGTATAGCTCAGCACTGGAGTAATAAGTAAACAAACTAAAAAACAAATGGGATACATGAATGCTGACAGAATCTGGATTAGAAAATAAAAACTCATCTAAAAGAGAGCCATTTCAAAATAAAAAGCAAAAAGATGTGGGATGTAGCTCAGTGTTTCCTGAATTCAATCTCTAATATCAGAAAATGAAAACAAACAAACAAACATAGTCCTGGAATAACATATCTGATCAGCAAGGATTTCCAGGAAGAGCCAGCAGAGGAGATAGCTGGAAATGATCCATGAGGTGACTCAAGACATCTTCCTATAACTAAAAGACACACGTTTCCAGGTTAAAAAGGCCCTGCACACTTACAAAATAGGCCTTTACCAAGACATATAATTGTAAATACTCATTGGCAAAAAAAGGGAGATCT
This sequence comes from Petromus typicus, assembly GCA_004026965.1. Lineage (NCBI taxonomy): Eukaryota > Metazoa > Chordata > Mammalia > Rodentia > Petromuridae > Petromus > Petromus typicus. The sequence continues at coordinate 4,385 of PVIR01012262.1, forward strand.
TACAGCTTCCAGAGAATAAAAATACATATGCCATGTGTGTGCAAGAGATCTGGAATAAGGTGGCTTTCTGTTTCTCAACTGCAACACTAGAGCAAGAAGAGGTAAGAAGGGCTGGGAATTTAGCTCAGTAGTTCTGGGGCCTGCCTTTCAAGCTCAGGGTCCTGAGTTCAATCCCCAGGTAACCACATACAATAATGCCCAGCACGGTGACTCACACCCACCAGCAATCAGTACGACATACCACAGTGCCGGGTGTGGTGGCTCACACCTGCAATCCCAGCACTTGAGAGGTGGAGTCAGGAGGATTGCTGAGTTTGAGGCTGAGCTCAGGGCCAGCCTGAACTACAAAGTGAGACTCTGTCTCAAAAAAAAAAGGAAGATGTGAGATCCTGAAGAGGGATGCCCATGAGAAGAATGGACAAGGGAATTCTCAGAACAACACTGTGGTGTGTACAGGGAGATAAAGAAATTGAAGCTGTGTAAAAAGGTTGTCTCCAAGAAAGGAAAAAGAACCTGGTGAGTTTGTACCCGAGAAAACATGTAAGAAGCTACTGGAAAGTAAGGAACCACTGGTCACATTCACAGAAGAAGGAAGCAGATGTGCACCCCCCAAGGCCAAATTATTATGATATTTTGGAAGAAACAAAACAAAAGGCATGATACTAGTGCCTACAATGCTAGACCATGAATCACAGATACACTGGCACAATAATGAAAATACCAAATACTGATCTAATCAAGTTATAACGTAACTACTATTTGTAAAAGATGAGTGAAGTGAAGTAGATGTAAGAAAATAAATCTTCACTTACCAGAACAGGAAGCCAAAAATATATCTAGAGTGGATGCAGCAAAATATACCAATAAACAAATGCAACTGAGAATTATTAAAAATTCCAGAAGGACAAGATGAAAAAATCAAAGTGATGGATGAGATCCTGTACTTCTATCATGTCAATGTAAATATGATTCACAGCCAACCATCGTGGTGTAGACTGCTGAGAGTGAGCAGTGTACTACTGTCCCTAGCCTAAGTGCTGTAGAAGTTGGATGAAAAATTTTAAATGACAAAGGAGAAAAAGCAGTATTAGAAATGAAAACAACATGATTACATATATGAAACTGAAAATTAAAATTTTACGTAAATATCACGAAGTGTTATAACAGTACGTTTGAAAACTTAGTAAAAATGGACATATATATATATATATATATAATGTATCAGACTGATTAAATGAGAAGGATCACAAAGACATATAACCATTGTAATAAATAAGTCAGAAGTTTAAAATCTGCCCACAAATAACAGTGACAAAAACAAAGACAAAATATATAAACAAAAACATTCACGACCCAAATAATTTTATAGGAAGATTCTATCAAACCTTTCAGTAATAGATAATTCCCAATGCACATGAGTATTCCAGAGGATATAAAAAGAGGGCACAGTCTCGGCTCATTTCATAAGGCTGCTGTAATCCTGACCACACATCAGACAAGGCCAGTGGCAGATAGGAAAACTATAAGTCAATCTCACATCACTCACTCCTAAACAAAATGTTAGCAAATCAAATCAAGCGATGTATTAAAAACACAGCACAACAAATTGGGTTACCCTAGGATCAAAAGTATAGCGTAACAGAAAATCTGGTAATATATTTCATCCTTGTTAAAGGGTTAATGGAGAGTATTTTTCAACTGAGGCAGAACAAGCATTTGATAAAACTTCAAACCTATTTACACAAACGTTCTTTGCAAAGAAAAGTCAGAACAGGAACAGAAAGGAATTTTCTATCTCTGTTTCTAACAAAAACTCAACATTATTTTTAATGATAGACATGTTAGAAGCAGTCCCTCTGAAGCTAGTGGGAAGAAGAGCACACCCATTGTAGGAAGCAAACTGTGAATCTAGTAAATGTGCCTCCTGTACCAGTAAGTATCACACTTACATGCCTTCCGATCAGTTCCTGTGTCTGAAACTGCCCACCTGTTTCGAAGGCAGGTTATCTCAAGGTACCCAATGCATCTTCTCCAGCATGTCTGTACTAGGTTCAGTACGTGTCAGGTACAGAGAAAACATGCTTCCTTAAAGAGCATTAGCCAAGTTTTCTTCAAGCAATTCTAAAAAGAACTTCCTTTCCTTGTCTATAGAAGTAACATATTTACACTGCACAGAACTTGAACAATTTAGAAAACATAAAGAAGTTAAAAAAATAATTTCAATAATCTCTTTTGCCGTTTTTTTCTCCTCTGCACATTTTAACACAGTAGAATTTATACTCCTTGGGTATAATCTTGTACCTTACTAGTTTATTTTTATAAAAGCATTTCTATAATTATAATTTCAAAGTAACCTAACATTTTTGTGGTGCAAGGGATTTAACCAAGGGTATCATGCTTGTGAAGCAAGCATTCTACTCTTAGCCACATCCTTGGACCTCTTTTATTTTTATTTTAAGACAGGGTTTCACTATATAACTTATGCTGGCCTAGAACTTCCAACCTTCCTGCCTCAGCCTTTAGTTAACAGGTGTATACCACTATATGTGGCTGACTTACATGATATTAAATATCATAATTTACTATGCATTTTCCCAATTTGGGATTTCTAGGTCATTTTTATAAATTATATTCCGATGCACATAAAATCTTATATATTGTGGGCTATTGACCTAGGATAGATCATTATAGTGTTGGAGACCATAACTGGTTCCCTCTACACATTACCTGTTTCTCTCACAACACACTGCTGTGACAAGTCCCTGGGTCCTACTCTCCTTTCAATTTTTAGCTTAACTACAGCAGCAAGAGGAAGAGATAGGGAAGAGGAAAGAAGACAGGTATACTGCATTGGAAGAAGTAATCAGAGCCAGAGAGAGCGTATGTACATTTTTCTCTCACTTGTCCATTTCCAGGGGCTCCCTCATTCCCTTCTCACTCTCATCTCCTCCAGAAACTTCTTATTTCTCCTCTGAAAGACTACTTAAGAACAAGAAATTCTTACCATAGCATTTCTAAGTTCTTATATTTTGTCTCTTCATAAGACTGTTTGGGTTGCTTCTTATTTTCATGAACATCTATGTCATAAGCAGACTGAGAGCCTTTTTGGCTCAACAGCACATGTTGCTTGGAAACTTCATTAAAACTATTCAACTCCACGTTAGAAAGAGTGTAGATGGGTAACTGCTGAGACAAAAATCTTTTCTCTTCATCTCTGTGTCGTCTTTGTTTATTAACATTTAGCACTGAGTGATATTCAGTCAAATTTTCATATAATACCTTATCAAAAGTCTGTTTTGGTAGAGCAAACATATTGGAGGTTACTTTGGGATTCTGGTTCATAAGGGCATTCAAGTCTTGTAAATCATTATTAAAAGCATTTGAAAGCATAACTGACCCATGCTCATTTTGGTTTTGTTGCTGTCTGGGAGTTTTATTCTGGTCCCTCTGACTGACAATGAGCTCTTCAGTCATGAAGGACTTGATGCCATTCTGGTGTTTGTGCAGTCTCCGAACCCTGGGCTTCGCTGGTCTTCTCGAAGGTTGCTGGCCATTTATGGACTCAGAGGATTGAGCTCTTGGGACACTGCTTGACTTTTTACCTTCATATTGAGAACAGTGATCCTGGCAATTTTAAAAAGATATTTTTGGTTAATGTAAAATTAGGAGACTGACATTTCTCAAGAACTGTAATGTTAACCTGGGGGCTGAGTCTTCTAGGAAGAGGACCATGGAATTGCAAACAGGTAAGGAAAGAGCACAGAGAGTTCTTTCTATATTTCAAACAGTTGAAGGTGAACAGTTGAGTGATTTCTCCAAGCAATTTTAGATTACCAGCCTAGAAAGAAACTGAGAGTTTAGAATGGGCTTTGTATTAAGTTATAAAGGGGAATCTTAACAAATTGGGGTGGTGGAGAAGCTTTAGGTCCAAAGAGATGCACAGAAAGACTATGCAAAGCTTATTTGAACTGAAGGAATATTTCAAATATCTAACCAGAAAACATCAGTGGTTTGCTTTATCATCCACGTACAAGTTCAATATGAAACACTGCTCAGATTATCAGCTCTTTTTACTCATAGAGGTCAGAAGGTAGAAATGATCTCTTCAGATGAAACAAATTAGATTTTATTCAGGGGATTCTAAGAGTCTGAGCTGTGAGAGGACATCTGTAAAATCACAACGGTTGTTTTGCTTCTATCTCTTAATATAGCCTCTACTTAGGCAATCAAACATCTGGGAGAAAAAATTTCAATTTCAGAACCATCTTTATGCTTTATAAAGACTAGTAACAACAAAATGTACTCCTGACATAATAGATACACTGTGTAACAGTATTGTGCTATAGCCATTTAGGAATCTTTCTTAAGCAATAGAGTACTCATTACTCTGTGAAAAACTAGCTGAGTTAAGAGGTCTCTGGAAAGAATGATTAAATGTTTATTGCAAACAGTAAGATGAAGATATGCTGCAATGTGTTTTATAACTACAGCACATTTCTTTCTTTTTGAGCACACATATCTTCAAAAAATCTCTATGGCCTGTGCCTATGCAACACTGATGGAAAAAAATGGAATAATTAGATGATTGTAGAAAAAAATCTTAAAGTGAGTAAAATACATTTTTACTCAAAATTTTTTCAGCTTTCTAAGATGAATGATTATATTACTGTGATTTGAGTTCAATTTCTATTCTCCTTTGCTGGGGCAATCCCTATGACTATTAAGTAGTGTTCTACTCCTAAGGAAACAGCATTACAATAGGATTGAGATTAGTGTGCAGTATGTTCTCTTTGGAACTTCTGTGGGACTGACCATGCTCTGATTTAATTTCTACAGACTTCCAATTTTTTTGCGTGCAGGACTCCAAATAAAGGCGAACTTCTTTTCTGTCCAGATCAAAAGTTCTTTTGTCTGTGCAATATACTGAGTTGTGTGAGGGAAATGTAGGCAAAAAGACTGCAGACAATCCTAGAGAATCTTTCCTTGCAGTGGATCCCAAAGGATTTGCTATTTTACAGTCTCAACAGTGTGTGTGAAATACAAAGGCTCTTTCCATCACTGCTCATGAAGGCCAAAAGAGCCCCTTTTGCCATGATGTATAAAGTTAATGTCAACAATATTATTCTTTTCAATATTTAGCCTTTAACTCTCTAGAGAAATAAATGACTTAGAACTCTTTCTGTTGCTGACTATAACTTTCCCCGTTGTCTCTCCTCATTCCCATCAAAACAAAAATGAAACAAAAACAAAAAGACAGAGAGAGAGAGAGAGAGAGAGAAAACATTAGATTTCCTTTCTCAGGTAGCAGATCTGAAACCCTGGGTCAGCACTTGATTTTAGTCATGTTGTTTCCTTTGCTGCTGACAACCCAGATCACAATAGTTCTCTTCACAGGGTGCTTTATCAACAAGGCCAAGGACTCATCATTTTACAAACTTCAATTGTCTCAAGTGGTAAATCTGCTATTCACATAAATATAAGTGCCAGAGATGATATTTCAGTTCCCAGAAAAGAAGACATTTATGGTTTGATGTGATTTCTCTCACCTTCCAAGCAGCCTACTTGAGATCTGTGGTTTACTGAAGATTTATTACCCTACAATGGAGGCATCAGGTGTCACTCTTGAGGTGGCAAGACCTGAGCCCCCTGAAGTTAATATACAAAGCCATTCTCAGGCTATTTAATCTCCATCAATGTGGAAATCCTGTATTCCATCCTGCTCTCTCACTGGGCTCCTTTTGTTATGAACACCAGCGATCGGTACATCCTGCATGCACTCAGAATAACTGCTTAATGGCAGTAGGTTTTCTGGTCACATAGGAAATGTTAGCACTGGAAAATCTTGATGCCAAATGCTGGGATGATAATTTCTTGGTCATTAATGTGCACTCATTACTGTACCACCCAGGGGAGGTTGGTCCCAAACTCTTGTGAACAGCAATGTCTGGCTGTCTCTGTCTTACAGATCTGCTTATGTGTCATAGCTGGAAGGAAGAATGCAGGCTCTGATTCTAACTAGAAAGCTCATCTGCCCTAACACAAAGGCCCCTTGCTGCCTGACTCAACTCTCAAGTCTTGAGATTTGTATCTGCCCTCCATGATAAGCTGAGTGAGGTACAGGAGCTCCTGTTGTGATCTGGTTTTTTTGCTGCAAACATTAATAATAACATAAGGCCTGTGAGCTTCAGTTATAAATCCTATTTGAAAACGAGAAAAATTTCAGCAGATATTAATTGGCTTTAATTTCCACAGTTGGAAAGGAAGAACTCCATTCAGATGAATAGAAGAAGCACAGTTCTCATGACAGTGTTTGAAGCAAACCCAAATTCACAGCTCTTTGGGAAGATTGCTTAGGGGGTGATTTCAAGCACCATGACATTACTTAGTCAAAGATCTTTATGCTTTTCATATTGTTATTACCTTTTCCTTGTCTACGAACTAAAGAATTATTTTAAAGTGGCAAGAAAGAGCATCATATTCCACCTTTTTAAATGTGTACTTTACTGTTTTTTTCTCCTGACAATATACATCTCACTGGGTACAATGACTTGAATGTGTCTTCCTCCCGATTCATATGCAAAATCCTAACCTCCTGCTGATTGGCTGTAAAAGATGGGCCTTTGGGAGATGATCTGGTCACAGAAAGATCTACTTCGAAGAGTTAGAAGAGGTGCCACTTGCTCAAAGAAGTAAAGTTTTAAAGTATGTACAAGACTCTCATATGAAAAGTAGTGATGATCAATTTCCAGATTCTTTTTTTGTGATGCAGAACCTTGCATATGCCAGGCAAGTGCTCTGCCACTGAGCCACATCCGCAGCCCCATCCCTAGTATTTATTTTCTTGCCTCATTTTCTCTCCGGTTTTTCATGTTTCCAGCATGTAAATGTGCTTACTTCTACTCTGCAAAAAGAAAAAACTACTCTCCCTGATCTATTCTCTGGTTCAGCTTCACCTGTTTTTTAGCTCAGAGCCAAGAGCCTTGCCTGGGTAGGCTGCACTGGTCTCCTCTCCCCACTGTCTGGCCCCTGCATGTGAGCACAGGGTTCTTGGCCCTTCTCCCTTCTCTCACTCCGCACAATCACTGTGCCATCTCAGTAGGTCATGGCCCAAGTGGACATAGATCACTCAGACACCGAAAAGCTAATGAAAGTATATGGAGTGGGCAACAACATAGCCCAGTCTGCCACCATTCCAGTTCTAGTGTGCCTTGAAGAAATCACGGAAGTAACCTTACTGGCTTTGCTGTCTCTCTTGTCTTATTCTCTTCTAGTTGATAATAGTGATTTTTCAGATTGGCAGTGCTGATTGTGTCACTGAAGTGCTCAAGACTTGCCAATGGCTTCTTCTTTTTTTTTAGGTTTTTTGAGACAGGGTCTCACTTTATGGTTCAGGCTGGCCCTGAGCTCAGCCTCCAACTCGCATCACAGTAATCCTCCTGCCTCTGCCTCCCGAGTTGCTGGGATTACAGGCGTGAGCCACCACGCCCGCACTGTGGTATGTGGTACTGGTTGCTGCTGGGCTTGAGTCTCCACGCCCACTATGGTATGTGGTTACTGGGGACCGAACCCGGGTCCCTGCGCTTGCAAGACAGGTGCCGGAACCACTGAGCTAACTCCCCGGCCCACCAGTGGCTTCTTCTTGTTCATAGGATAAAAGCTTTTTTTTGGGTGGGGGGGGATCATCACAAAAACCTAGAATCTGGCCCTTACTTGGCCTGTCCGGCTTCCTGTCCTTCCTCCTTCCAGGGTTGTCTCAGATATTCTCATTCCTAAGGAGGCTCCTCTGTCTTCTCAGGGCACAATTAGGTGATCTTTTAGTCACATTCAATTTTACATCTACTTTCATAAATATCACACTAGAATAACTAAGGAACTACACTCCTTCTAGTGTCCCTAGAGCAGAAAGAACAGTAAGTGATCTGTCAAGTTTTCTTTTTGAAAATTTAAAAAATATTTTGTTGTTTGTTTGGCTTTTTAAAAATAATAGTGTTGGGGTCAAACAATCTCTAATGCTTAGAATAAGTAATAAACATGTGTTGTATGAGCCATTTTTGATTTCACATAAAAATAATGTTATTAGCAATGAAAGTTATTTATTGTTAGGATGGGTTTACTGAGGGATCTGTGGATTATTTGAGAGTCACCTTTCAAAAAAACAAAACAAAACAAAACAACTTTCATCTCGGGATGATGGTACACACCTGTAATCCCAATTACTCAGGAGGCTGAAGATGGAAGTTAAAGTTCAAGCCCAGTCTGGGCAACTGAGGGAGACCCTGTCTCAAAATAAAAAACAGAAAGGGTTGGGATATAGCTCAGTTGGAGAGAGTTTGCCTAGCATGTACGAAGTCCTGGGTTTGATCCCAGTAATGAGGAAAAAAAAGAAAAAAAAATTTCAAATGAGGTTGATTTTTCACTTGGAGATACAAGTAATGACCTTTAAATATTTTTTTTCTTTCTTTTCTTTATTTTTGAGACAGGGTCTCACTTTTGTAGTTCAGCTTGGCCCTGAGCTCACTATGTAGCCCAGGCGAGCCTCAAACTCACAGCAATCCTTGTACCTCTGCCTCCTGAGTGCTGGGATTATAGGTGTGAACCACCACGCCCGGCTAAATATTTCTTTAACCAGTCAGTGACTATTTACTAGGTACCAGGTTTGGGCAACACATTTCAGTCAGGGATACAGAGGAAAATATAATCCTAACCTACAAGGTGTTTCTGGCATAGTTGGTAAAAAAAAAAAAATACGGGAAGGAGCAAAATGGCAAATATGATTGGCCCGGTGCGGCAGGAGAGGCTGAGCTCTTCCTGGAAGAGGTGGTGCTTTACAAGGGACAACAAGGAAGGCATTTCCTCCATTCTTCTGAGACTACTTAAATAGAGCTGTTCTCTTTTTTTGGTACTGGGAATTGAACTTGGGACTTATCCTTGTGAGGCAGGCAGGTGTCAGAATCATTGAGCTAATCCCCATCCCTTTTGCTCCTCAAACTACTTAAAACCCATAGAATTATCCTATCTACAGTTAACCGCAAATCAATCCCTTCCCCTCTCCCTCACCCCCTCCCTGTGTCTCTGTCTTTCTCCCTGGATCCCTGTCTTTTTCCTTTTCTCTCTATTTGCACCTTTCCTGTGCCTTCTTTCTGCAACAGGTTTTCACTCTGTGGCTAAAATGTGATGTGAAGATGATGTTCTTCTAGGAAATAGAACCTTTGGAAAACAGGCAGAGTTCACAAGGTGAGCAAGAAAAGGACAGCCTCCCTCATAGGGTGGCGGTCAACCACTTTCAGACATCAAAATAAGCTCTTAAGTGACAAGAACTCAGTGACAAACATTACTTATATTTAGCAGAATTACTTGAAGCACACTTAACATGCAATCTAGCAAGTAACCTTTAGCTGTTGTGCTCTTTGATGCCATTTGTCCTTGGGATCGATGGCAACATTTCCAATCTCCTTGGCATTTTGAACAGAAGTCTTGCCAGTTACTCTGATGTGGTAGGAGACCTAAGAGAGGAAAACATATTCCATGTTAACTAGATGCATTTTAGTCTTTAGCATCGCGTACTCTAGCAAGAGGTCCTGCAAGACTAGGTCTTACTTTCAGTTAATTTTAAGTTCATCTCTTTAGTCCTCAGGGATGTGGACTGTTCCCGAGAAATAGTATTTCCCCCTCGTGGTACAATGGGAGAAATGGTGCTGAGGTCAAATTCTCATCACTTTAAATCATGTCTGTCTGACTTATTGGCTTGCTTGGGCCACAATGAGTGAAGAATTGTCTTTGGCTGCATATAAAATAATAATAATAATAAGAATATATATATATATATATATGTAACAAATTTAAAAAAATATTTTAACTTATTAAAGATGTTTATGAGATAACACAATAAGCCGAAGTTTAGTAAGAAAACCTACATGCATGCATAATAAATAGGTAGGGTGCAATGCTATTATTGGTAATCACTACGTTACACTCACCAAGTACCAGCAGGTACTGACTGTACCACCTGGACGGGAGGGACTGTGTGGCAAGCACAGCCGGCAGTCAGTGCTGCTGGGGCCTCCCCTGCTCAGCGTCCCGTTGTCACCTACACAGTATGGGCTCACACTCCATGCAACCAAATCATGAAAAACTATTGTTAAAAGTCATATGATGATATTAAAAGTTTAAAATCTTGTGGGACCATGTTACCAGCTGCCCAAGGCTGCATGCTGGACATGCCTGCTTTAAAGACTACATACATTCTTAAGGGACCTAACTTTTTAGGGGACTCAACTTTAATAGTTACCTGCTGGTAGACACCACAAGTAAATCTGATAATGTCCACAAAAATATTCTGAAATAATAATACACAGAAGCTTCTCGACTTATGATGGCTTTATGGCCATTCCTCCTGTGACGTGGCACTAAGGCCCTGCTCTGGATCAACCTCAGTTCCTCATCTGTTAAGTCTCTCTCTTTCTGAATGGATGAAATTTATATTTACATTTAGCTTTAGGGCTTTATGTTTGTTCTGTGAAATTTCCTCTGCAGAAAAAGAAGCGGTTGGGCTCAAGTCTGGAACAAGATGGAGTTTGGAAGCTGTCATGCCCGCGTTTGGATTCTCCCTCTGCTGCTTCCTTCTTAGTGTACAAAGTATTGTATTCAATTCAGAAAGAGATTAAAAGGTATGTTATGTAGTGATAGGTAAATATTTGAAGATAATTTCATACTTCATCATTCAATAGGCTTTCATGGCACAAAAGAGACAACCTTGTTTTTCCTGAGTGTAACTTTACCTGTCCTTTAACTATCTCTACTAACATTTTTAGATGGTGTGGAGTTTTAAACAAAGTTTAAAATGCTTAAAAAGTTTAAATGTTGATCTATAAATGGGGATAAGTGAAAATGTTTCTGCTTGAATTCTCACTGCTGAAGGAAGGGGAAACAATGTACCAGTGGATTAGGGAATTCTGATGCTAAGTGGAGGTGACCCCCAAGTTCTGAAGGGTTCACGTTCACCTCCACTGTAAATGGAAAGCTTTGCCACACAGAACAGCTAACTTTTAAATGTTGCTGCTCAGGGCCCGAACCATTATCAAGTTTCCATCCTGGCCCCTCTTGTAGCACTGTTTCCAGAAACACCTGAAGGTTATGAATGTATTAGGTGTTAAAGGTTTCTGTCTTTTATTCCCTAGAATATAGATTCCCTGCCTTTTATGCCTAAGAAATTAAGGGGCATTTGGTTTAGTTAATTCACTGGTATCACTGGTAATATTAACTTTTCCACTGACAATGAAAGGATGTCCTATATAGTTCTGACAAAAAGTTTACAAATGGGAAATACAATGTCTGATGCTTCCATTCCTCAAATCAAAGATGTGCAGCATTTCACCCACAGGCTGTTTGGGTAGGAGGGACTCAGTGGCTGGATCACCCCAGTGAGGCTTGCTGGGCAAGCAAAGCATACTTCTACATTATCTCTTTGAAAATGGAATGGGACACAACCTCTGCCAGCTATTTTTTTTTTTTTTTTGGTGAACCATTCTATTAATACCAATCAAATCGAGAAAATGATCAAATGAAATTGCATTTTGAGCATCATAAGCTGTGTAATGTCTATTCTGTTAAATTGGGGCCTATAATTGCTTCTCTACTGAAAAGATACAACAAAGACAGCAATCATGGCATGTCATTATCCCAGAGTAGAAAACCGGCCTTTGCAGGGAGGACTTCAAAGGCTTGTGGTTCTCGAATTGCATTTGGCTGCTATTGTTGAAGCACGGGCAATCTTGATTAGGTGTTTACACTGAGGTAAGGCGCAGAGCAGAGAGTCTGAGTGCCTGGGTCTAGAGCCATTAAAAAATTGTACATTATGTTCCTTGCTTTGAAGTGAGGGTTTGTAGGTAGGAAAGCAACTCAGATTGAGTACAGCTGAGCTAGACTCGGCTGCTACTTCTCTCTCAAAGAAACTCATCAGGTTCTTATAGAATCAGACAGACCTGCAGAAAGCAAAGTTGATGTTTTATTCAGTGCTGTATGTGAACTAGCGGACCTACAGAGACTCACACTGAAACCTGTGTCAGCCACCCTATTAAGCTTTACAATCACCAGAGGCTTTGCCTTTTTTTCTTAATATTTGTTTTTTCCTACTGACCTTATGTTTTATGTTATGGGAAGCTCCCTAGTGATTGATAAAGGCCTCTGTTAAACCCATTCCTTGATGGTAGTGTATTGACAGCCAGCATATGTCCACATTAAATAAGCCAAAGTGCCTTCATTTTAACGCGGCATTTGTTTACTATCATTCCAACACATTCATCTGTGGTTCCCTTTGTTTGGGCAGAATCGCTGGTTTCAGAAGGGCTGTCTTTACCCACTGTGCTGATAAGTGATATGAAGTATTTTTTTGCTCTGTCCTGTTTTTGATATATTTTGTTTTGTGTCAGTTTATGCCCGAAAATATCAGCACTGCTGCTGACTGATTTACCCCAGGCCAGTGAGAGGCCGAGGCATCAACACACTCTGTCAGCTGCCTCACATATTAATATTCAGCATATCTATTTTAATTACTGAAGACTATTTAGAAAAAAGCACATGCAAACTATTTTGGCTCTGTTATTGGCTACTTTCTCTATTCCTATAGAAAAAGAACATTTCAGAATGTATTTAGCAGGTGTATACTCAATAAAAATCTGATGAAATTGAAACTTTTGGATACATTATTTTAAAAAATTTTCTGTTTAAGATACGTGAGCTTCTAAAACCCCTAAAAGGAATCATCAGTCTACTTAAAAACACTACCTTACTTTTCAATTGTCCTTCATCTTTAAGGCATTTAGGGTCCTGGGTTCCGTTTACTTCTTCAGCCTCAGCTTGTCACTCTTTTCCTCCTCTCTACCTTTCAGCTGTTCTGATAGGCACCATGCACTTTCTTGCTGGGACTGCACAGGCCACTCCTCACCTGGAAGTTTCCCACCCCTTAGTATTCTGCCCCATCCTATTCCCAGCATTGGCTGGAATATTACTTCCTTCAGGAGGTCTTTCTGCTCTCTCTCTCTCTCCAGAGGAGGCTGGGATAGAAAGATGTGACTGTGAGTGAGCCCTTGGGCAATATACTGTACCTTTTGTAGAAAGTAACACCCAGACACTTATGTTAAGCAAGTTATGCAGGGTTTGTCCATTCTACAGCCGTAGAGTGCAATTTACCTGCTCTCCATGGTGGCTCTGAATGTACCTGGTATCTGGACGCTTAATAAATATGACTGAATGACAAGTTTAACACAGACTGCTTATTGAACTTTAACTTTCCAAATGAATACATATACTCTATCATTTGTAAACACAAGTTCTGGATTGAAAGCACTGATTGAAAATATCTGGCAAATAATTTGTTAATAGTGAACGTGTACAGACTTTATTATTATTCCCTAAAAACACAGTATGATAACTACATACAGAGAATGTACATTGTATTAGATAAGTAATGTAGCAAGGATTTAAAGTATGTAGGAAGTTATACATAGGTTTTATGCAGACACTATAACATTTTATGGAAGGGACTTTATCATCCTTGGATTTGGGTATCCTTAAGGTGACCTGGAGCCACTTCCCCAAACCAGGGGACAACCTTACAGGAAGCATGACTGAAAATCAAGTGTGAGTTTGAACTTAAAAAAAAAAAAAAAAAAAAAAAAAAAAAAAAACATGCATGGGGCGCAGGATTTAGCTCAGTGGTTCTGGCACCTGTCTTGCAAGCACAAGGGCTTGGGTTCAACCCCTGGTATGCCAGGCATGGTGACTCATGCTCACCAGCAATCAGTATCATGCACTACAATGCAAGGTATGGCAGGGCATGGTGGCTCATGCCTGTAATCCCAGCACTCAGGTGGCAGAGGCAGGAGGATTGCTGTAAACTCCAGGCTTGCCTGGGCTACATAATGAGCTCAGGGCCATCCTGAACTGCAAAGTGAGACCCTGTCTCAAAAAAAACCCCAAAATTGCATGGGCTGGGGATTTAGCTCAGTGGTTCCAGCACCGGCTTTGGAAGCATAAGGTCCTGGGTTCAATCCCTGGTAACCACATACCCTGTCTCAAAAAACTAAAGGAAAAAAAAACAGTGAAAGATACATTATCATTAGCCCCCTAAAACACACCACACTCTCACATCCCCTGCTTTCGAACCCATTTATTCCATCATACTTGCCACTTTCTGAAGCGGTTCTGGAAGTTCTCTTTCATTAGTGTCTTTTATTGCTGTTATTTTTGCCTAAATAAATTTACAATGTTTATCTTTTATGATCATTTTGACTTTGGGAAAAGCCAGAAGTCATACAGTGCCAGATCGGATGGATAAGGTGGCTGAGGATGCACTATAATAAGGGCAGTTTTTTTTTTCCTTTTGGTAAAAATGAAAACGGGTTTATTCAAAGCTACGTGTGAGAAGCTGTGCAGAGCACACCATAATGTTTTTATAAGCCTACTTTCCTTCACTGGATGGCACTTGGCAACAGCATTCCCATTTTTGATCACACCTCTAAAGACATTATAAATGAGGACTTCCAGAAATGCTTCAGAAAGTGGCCAGGACAATGAGACTGAGGAATGAGAACAGCCTCTGTGTGGAATTGCTCTTTGTGCAAAGACAACTTCTGTAATCTCTCATCAAAAGAGCATAAGGAACTCAGAAAGTCTTGCAGCAGTCTTTGCCCCCAAACATGCCTGCTGCTCTGCTTTGTGTAAGTCCTGCTTGCTGTACTCCCAGGGAAAGGCCAATGGAAGTAAAGCTCGTAGATGTTAAAGGGAAATATGAAGAATAACAAACTGCAGCCCTCTTGAGATTCACTCCCTGAATCACTGGCATTAAAAGGCACTTTTTGCTCCTATCTTTGTGTTAGGAGTGGCCTGTCCAAGGGTGAGGATGCAGCTCAGTGGCACTGCGCCTGCCTGGCAAGTCCAGTGTCCTGAGTTTGATCCCTGGTACTGGGGGTGGGGGAGAAGAAGTCTGTCAGGCGTCCTCACATACCCTGCTTCAAGATAAGTGTGTATGAAGCAAAGGGTGTATTTTGAGGGACACTGCTAACAAACTAATTTTTATTATATTTAAAAAATTTAAATATTCATCATATGGTATTTTTCAATCACTCCTTATAATCTACTTGTTTCAGTTTCATTATTCCCTAAAAACACAGTATGATAACTACATACACAGAATGTACATTGTATTAGATAAGTAATGTAGCAAGGATTTAAAGTATGTAGAAGGTTGTACATAGGTTTTATGCAGACACTATAACATTTTATGGAAGGGACTTTATCATCCTTGGATTTGGGTATCCTCAAGGTGAATTACATCAAATACAGGGAACAAACGTCAATGAGATAAAATGGAAACTAAGACTTTATCTTTCATTCTTCTTCCTCTTGCTCACTGGGCCCCAGGGTCCTTCAGTTCACGAACTTTGCACTTTTCCTGTTTCCACAGTTGCATGGTATTCTCTCACCTCTCTCATGCTCTTCCTCATGACCCATCTTAGACTATCACTGCCCTACCCACCCCGCCCACCATCGTACCACTTCTGCTTCTGTTTCATTGTTCTCCTTATCTGTTACTCATACACTAATTTACTTATTCTGTCTATTATCCATGTCCTCCCAATAAAGTTAGCCTCCCAAGGGCAGGGATTTTTTTTTTAATGTAGCCTACCCATTTATAATGATGTTTGATACATAATAAATTCTTAATAAATGTTGAGTAAATGAAGTAACTAGCCATTTCAAGAATGCAAAAGAGATTTTAGGAATATCTCATGTAATCTACAGCAGGGTTAATTATCCAGAAAGCTGAACTCTCCAGAGCAAGCTAAGAATATGTCTGTGTGACTTTTAGATGGTCAAGGCAGAGGTTTAAACCAAAGCTTCACACATTGTATTCAAACTGGTCCCTCTTCACAATTCTTCAATGATTTGTGTGTCAATTAGAGGCAAAGTCCAATTCTTTAGCACAGTAGTTATAAACCTGAATCACACAGAAACCTTGTCTTTTTAAAAACACATTTCAAGGCCTCACTCATGTGTCTTTGTTTCAGGAGATCTGAGATGGGCCAAGGATTTCATATGTCTCGTCACACACAACTACAGCAGAGTCCATCTTTCTCCTTAACCAACTCTTGGGACTGGTGATGATCTCTGGTCCTTCTTGGAGACATTCCCCTGTGTCCACTGCAGAGTGCTAGGGGCTGGTAGACTCTCAAGGATGCCCTGGAACTTCTGCTGGCACTAGGGGGGTTGTATGTCTACCAAGAGTCATTTACATTTGTTCTAGAACCTGTTTAGTCCCAATCATACTTGTGAAACTAATGAAATTTATTTAAAGATTAGATAATCTGGAGCAATCTGAGTATGAATACAAAAATGTGATTTTCATGAGAACTAAGTCAAATAATCTAGAATTACTTAATACAAACAAATGGCAAAATAACATATGGGGACAAAAGCAAAAAACAAACTGGACAAAGCTGAACTAAAAAATTAATGGAAATTTTTTTTTTTTTTTTGAGACAGGGTCTCGCTTTGTAGTTCAGGCTGGCCCTGAGCTCAGCCTCAAACTCACATCACAGCAATCCTCCTGCCTCTGCCTCCCGAGTGCTGGGATTACAGGTGTGAGCCACCATACCTGGCACTATGGTATGTGTTACTGGTTGCTGCTGGGCGTGAGTCTCCACACCCACTATTTTATGTGGTTACCAGGGGATCGAACCCAGGGTCCTTGCGCTTGCAAGACAGGCACTGGAACTACTGAGCTAAATCCCTGGCTCCGATGGAAATATTTATAAAAGCAAAGCCAGGGCCATGGATTTAGCTCAGTGGTGCTGGTGTCTGCCTGGCAAGCAGAAGGTCCTAAATTAGATCTCCGGTACCAGGTACCACATATCACAGTGCTGGGCGTGGTGGCTCATGCCTGTAATCCCAGCACTCAGGAGGCAGAGGCAGGAGGATTGCTGTGAGTTCGAGGCTAGCCTAGGCTACATCGTGAGTTCAGGGTCAGTCTGAACTACAAAGTGAGACCCTGTCTCAAAAAATAAAAATATAATTTTAAAAAACTCCAAAAACCACAAAGGTTATAGTCTTAGATCATTTCTAAAGCTTTCTTAAATTTGTACTTTGGTTTTGAAAAATAAGAACTGGAAAACACAGATGGTCTTATATTGATCCAAGAAATACAACGTGAAATTCCAGTCAACAGAATCAGCACTGGCAGAAAGGGTCTTGGCCCTGCAGTAAAAACCTGGCAAATCAATGTATACTTACATATTGTAAGTGAAAATAAAATAGTTAAGGTACATAGTAATCACTTTTTATACTTGCTTCAGCCAGTATATTTGATTTAGTTGGCCCATTATTAATTCTGGTCAGTGGTAGTTATTCTTCCACACTTCACTGCCCTTACTCTTTGTCTTCACTACCTCCACTGCCACCTCCACTGTTAACACTTCTTGTTAAAGAGTCAGTTCCAGCCAAGCATGGTGGCACATGCCCGAAATCCAGGCACTTTATCAAAGGTTGATGTAGAAAGATAGCAAGTTTGCGCCCAGCCTAGATAACTCAGCTGAGAATTATCTACTGAGATCCTAATGCAAAATAAAAAATTTTAAAAGGACTGGGATGTAACTCAGTGTAAAGACTTTGGGTTTAATTCTCAGGTCCACAATAAGTAAGTAAGTAAATAAACCAAACAACTAACCTATCCAAAATTTCAACTTCTGGAAGCCCTAATAGTCCCAGAAAAACTTATGTACATTTTCTTTGGGGTTCCTTTAGGATCTTATATGTTGCTAATACCAGTTAGGGATTCCTTGTTCAAAATGCTTGGACTGTATATTTTGGATTATGGAATATTTGTATATACATAATGAGATATCCTGGAGAGGAGACCTGAGTCTAAACACAAAATTCACTTGTGTTTCACATATACCTTGTACACAAAGACTGAAGATAATTTAGTGAGATATGATTACAACCCACCCCCTGAGGTCAGTTGTGAAATTTTCCATTTGTGATACTGGTCAGTGCTCAAAAAGCTTTGAAATTTGGAACACTTCAGATTTTGGATTTTTGGATTAGGTATGCTCATCCTCTGTAGCAATTTTTATTTGGTCCTGATTGTTTACACGTCTGCTTCCCACTGGACAATGTTCAAGAGCAGATTCCTGCACATCTCCACAACCTCTAACTCTACTACAGAAAAGTGCAATAGAATTGTCAAGTATGCTAGGTACAGTTTTGGAAGCTTAAAAATGATTAATCCTTAAAAGTGATTAATTATGCTAAATTTCTGACTTCAATAGGGCACACTTTCATTACATGGAAAGTTTTCTTTTTTATGGATCCCTCAATAATGTGGAATTAATGAAGTGTCACTCTGTAGATCATACAAATTGGTAGTTTAAGCAACTAAGTGCTGAACAGCGCACACAAGAAAGCTGTTTTAAGAAATGTCTTGTATTGAAAAAACCATAAAGTTGAATTGAAATTATACTGTCATAAGTAAGTGCTCTTATGCCAGTAGCAAAGGGCAAAATATGACATCTAACAATCAATGAACATCTACAGAGTTCCTACCCTGGAGAAGAGTATTTGTTACAAGTGTAATAAGAGAGAGGGAAATGAAAAGCACTACCACACTGGAAGATTTCCAATAAAAGACTCCTATGTTCTAGCCAAATGTAATTATAAAAAGATGTTCATAATGTAAGTAAAAGTAAAATATAATTTTGTGGACAAAAAACAGTTCCACTATGTTTAAAACAATGGAAAAGAAGAACAATATAACACTTACTAATATTGTCCAGTAGGAGACTATAAATTCAAACTACTCAATGATAAACGTATTTATATAGAGCTATATGATTATAAAAAGCTTTTGTGGGCCAGGGATTTAGCTCCGTAGTTCTGGTGGCTGCCTGGCAGGCACAAGGTCCTGAGTTCAATCCCCAGTAACGACGTAACACAATGCCGGGTGTGGTAACTCACACCTGTAATCCCAGACTTGGGAGGAGAGGCAGGAGGATTGCTGTGAATTTAAGGCTAGCCTGAGTTACATAGTGAGTTCAGGGTCAGTTTGAAGTAAAAAAGCGAAACCCTGTCTCAAAAAAAAAAAAAAATAGCTTTTGTACCTCATTTGATTATCCTAGTAATCTCGAATCTGTGGTACAAAGCAAACATTTGTGACTCCACTTGAAATGAGAAACATAGGATTCAGCAGAGTATTTTCATGTACTGAAGGTAACAAGTGGCTGTAATAAGAATGGAGTTCAACTCAGGTCTTTTGACCTCATATTCCAGTATTTAAATACACAGTAATATTTACGTTAATCTTTTGTTTCCCATTTTAAAATACAATAGTATTTTGGACCAAAGGAAAAATATTTAAAAGTTACAGCTCTTCATCAAATATTTAGACTGTGTTTACTGTACGTCAATCTCTGGGGATCCAGGCATGACCAGTCATAACCTTAAGGATCTCAGTCTCACATGTGAAGACATGCAGACACAGAAATAAAACTGCAATGTGGGCACCGGTGTCACAAACATTGTGGGAGGGAAGATGCTCAGAAATATTCATAAAAGCAGAGACATTTTTAGTTGAATCTCAAAAGCAAAGTGTTACAGTTTTGATGTAAAATGTCCCCCATGTCTCATGTGCTTGGAGGTGTGTCTTGATTGGAGGTGAGTCAATAGCTCTTCTCTTCTACTGTGTTTCCTGGCTGTCATGATGTGAGCAGCTTTCCTCTATCAGACCCTTCCACCATACACTTTTTTTTTTTTTTTTTTTTTTTAGGTTTTTTGAGACAGGGTCTCACTTTGTGGTTCAGGCTGGCCCCGAGCTCAGCCTCAAACTCACATCACAGCAATCCTCCTGCCTCTGCCTCCCGGGTGTTGGGATTACAGGCGTGAGCCACCACGCCCGGCACTGTGGTATGTGGTACTGGTTGCTGCTGGGGTGAGTCTCCACACCCAGTATTGTATGTGGTTACCGGGGAATCGAACTCGGGCCCTTGCGCTTGCAAGACAGGCGCCAGAACCACTGAGCTAACTCCCCGGCCCCACCATACACTTTTTGCCTGGAAGCCAGCTGATTATGGACTAATTACTCTAAACACTGAGCCAAAATAAACCTTTCCTCCTTTAAACTGTGTCAGATAATTTGTCCCAGGGACAAGAAAGTGGCTAATGCAGTTAGTAAGTTTCTCCCAAGCAAACAAGCCAGGAGAGAGTGGACCATGAGCGTGAACAGAGGAGGGCCCCCAGGAAATGCTGGTCTGGGAACTGTGAGCTCCCAGAGTACCACTGGAGCATAGGACACAAAAGACAATGATGAAAGGTGAGGCTAACAGGGCAAGTAGGGCCAGCCATAGGGGCTCTCCTTATCACTCCAGGAGTTTGATTTCTGTCTTGAAGATCACAAGGAGTCACACTAAGTAGCATATTGATATGATCACATTTCTATCCAAAAAGGCTAGCATGGAGGCAACGGAGAAAAAAGAACTGAGGGAAAGATTTGAAAGGATTATATTTTAAAACCAAATTACTAAATACTGTGTAAATGACCCAAAGTTGTAAGTTCCTTGACAGGGAGTAGAGATCTTTGAAACAGTATCTGAATGATCATTAAAGATCATTATGCCAACTAATGAATATAAAATCATAGTATTTTATAATCCACTGGATGCTGTTTGATCTGGCATCAGGATAAAGCACAGCACTAGTAGAAGACATCGCTTCTTGGCCTTTTGGCTAAGATCAAGTGTAGCATTAGTAGTAGAAGATGTGCTTTTTCTACACCCTTTGCAGATAGCTATGTTTTGTTCTTATTCTACCTAAAGTTATATTCTTTTATTCTAAGTATAAACACTTAGTACTGTACTCTGAAAAAAAGAGAAAAGGTTGTCTTTAGTAGGGCTTGTTCCCTGACTGAATTCCTTTCCCTTTTCATGGCTTAGGGGCTGTCAAATGGTAATAATATATTCCCTTTACTAAGAGTCTGTCATATGTCAGGAGCTTTGTACAAAAATTCTTCAAATAGACTTCCAAGGCACAAACTGACCCCATAATAGTTGAGGAAGATTAGGTTTAAAGTGCTACCTGTTCAAATATCTATTAAGTGCTACACTGAAGATCCAGTATCTGACTGACCCATGATTGTCTGATACCCGAAACAGTATTTCTGCTTTGGTTTTGTCTTTTCTCACACAAAAGTGGTTTGCCCCAGGCAAGAATGCTATATCTAGGGAGGATAAACCAAAACACTTACTCAGATCATGTATGCTTATCTATTTCTTGTCTCTTCACAGCTCAACTCAAATGACATCTCCATGGAAAAACCTTCCCTAAGCACCCAGCTGAACACTCCAGTTATTCTCCCTTTCATTATTTCATTAAAGTTTATCGAGCCTCCCTGAAGGTGCTGATCAGAACCTGAAATTGTTATGTTCATGTCACAGGACTGGAATGTAAACTTGCAGAAAGAGGCCTGTGTGTCTGGTACATCACTAGCATTGAAAGAACACTTAGCACATAACTGGTGCTCAACAAATATTTGTTGACTGACTGACCTATTGTCTTGTAACAGCCACAGATATACTCAATCCCAACACACAGAGTGGAGAGTGGATCTCAATAATGGATTCTATTTATGGCTTTATATTGTCTTGAAGACTATAGACTATTGAATTGCTTTTCTATATTTACATTTGTAAAACATCTCTAATTTCTCAGGAATTACTAGGAAAGAGCCAAATAACATGCATAAAGCACTTATTCTTCTGCGGCTTATTCTTATTCTTCTTTCACACTGCATTTCACCTTCATCTTCAAAGTCACATTAGAATCAAGATAGAAAGATGTTTCATTTTTCAAAACACAATTTCCTTTAATGGTAGAGATAAATTGACTCAGACACTAATGAGTTTCAGACAAACACTTCTGGCTACTGAACAAATCATGAATAAAATCTAGCACTGAACATTCACCAGCAAAGTTTCTGGCTCACGGTGATGCTCAAGTGCCCTCTAGTGTGAGTTAGATTTCACATCCAGGCTTTGCTCCATACTTCATGTGGCTAAGATCCCACCATGCTCCTACCAAGCAATCAGAGTGCATTTTAATGGACAGTAGCAGATCTATGTATAATGGTGAAAAGATTGTGGAACAAATGAATGTAAAGGATCACTGATTTCTCTCTGAGCCATGATGTATAAACAAAAAATGCAAACCAGATAACCACCTCTAGTCAGGACAGGAAGCTCTTTGGGCTAGCACAAATGTGTGTTATACATTTTGCAAATGCCCTCATCTCATTTTATTATCATTTTTCAATTTAATTTTTAAAGTTATATATAAGGATGCTAAAAAATAAGAGATATCAAAAGTTATAGCTTCCTGCACATTCTATTCACCACTCCCAATTAGCTGTCTATGTAGTGCCTGAAGAGTTTTTAGCATACCAAGCAAATAAGAAATGTTTTTATTCTTTTAACTTTTAAAATACTCTAGCTCAATGGTACTGTGCCTACCTGGCAAGTAAAAGGTTCTGTGTTCTATCATCAGTACTGAAAAAATAAAATAAAATAGTCTACACATTGTTCTATAACTTTAATTTCTCCATAAAAGTCCATGGAGAATGTCCTCATTTTTTTTTTTTTTTGAGACAGGGTCTCACTTTGTAGTTCAGGCTGGCCCTGAGCTCAGCCTCCAACTCACATCACAGCAATCCTCCTGCCTCTGCCTCCTGAGTGCTGGGATTACAGGCGTGAGCCACCACGCCTGACACTGTGGTATGTGCTACTGATTGCTTCTGGGCATGAGTCTCCACGCCCAGTATTGTATGTGGTTATCCGGGATCGAACCCGGGTCCTTGAGCTTGCAAGACAGGTGCCGGAACCACTGAGCTAAATCCCCGGCCCAAGAATGTCCTCATTTTTTTTTTTTTTAGGGTTTTTTTTTGAGACAGGGTCTCGCTTTGTGGTTCAGGCTGGCCCTGAGCTCAGCCTCAAACTCACATCACAGCAATCCTCCTGCCTCTGCCTCCCGAGTGCTGGGATTACAGGCGTGAGCCACCACACCTGGCACTGTGGGATGTGGTACTGGTTGCTGCTAGGCGTGAGTCTCCACACCCAGTATTGTTATGTGGTTACCTGGGAATCGAACCCGGGCCCTTGTGCTTGCAAGACAGGCACCAGAACCACTGAGCTAACTCCCCGGCCCAAGAATGTCCTCATTTTTTAAAAGACAGATGTATTATCCTCTAATTGCATGGTTGTGCTATAACTTAACTATTCCTCAAGTGACAGATGTGAGTGATTTCCAATCTTTTGCTGCTACAAATAAGGCTGAAAAAAATCTTGTACAGGAGTGATTTCAAAATTACACACATATTCCTAGGATAAATTCCTAAGAATGGAATAGGATGGACCAAATACTAATTGCAAAACCTTATACAGGTGATAATCTAAGCACTCTAAATAAATATATTGGCCATTTAATCTTAATAATCCTGTAAGGAAAGTACTATTATTATAATATAAATAATACTCCTAATAATAACTAATAATAATAATAACTAATACTAATAAAAATACTAATAATATAAAGTACTATTATTATTATTCCCATCTTAAAGATGAGGCAGCTAAAGCATAGAGAGAGTTAGTAACCTGCTCAAAGTCAGATAGCTAGCAGGTGGCAGCCTCAACCAACCCAGCTTCAAAGTGTATATTTGTATTTCAAACAGACATAAACAAATTGTCCTTTTCACTTGTCATACCTATTTATTCTCTTGTCAGTTTAACTGCACAGTTTTTGCTCACATGTTCATCACACTTTTGAAATTTTTTTTTGAGACATTCATTCTGTAGTTCAGGCTAGCCTTGAACTCATATGTAACGTAGGTAGGCCTTGAATTCACCAATATCCTTCTACCTCAGCTTCTGACAGCTGAGATTACAGGGGTGCACTACCACATCTGGTTCTAATTATTTATTCATAGGAGAAAAAACTCACTCTTAAAATAGGATTAAATGCATTTCTTTTACAATCTCTGAAGTTGAGTGTCTTCTGATGTTTAGCAGTCACACATATCAACTCTTTTGTCACTTGCCTATTCATCTTTTGTGCATCTTACTATTGAGATTTCAGTCTTTTCCCTTATAGATTTTGAGATATTTATATATTTGTAATATTAGTATTTAGTCTGTTATCTTAATTAGTAATATTTTTCCTAGTTTTTTTTTTTTGTGGTATCAGGGATCAAATTTGGGCCCTTGTGCTTCCAAGGTGGGTGTGGGACCATTTGAGCTAAATCCCCAGCTCCCTAGTTTGTTTTTTATATGTTGACTTAGCTTATATTTTTCTGGTAGAATTCTTTTATATTTATAAACTCATAAAAATTTATAAAATTTTATGGTATCTGTGAAATTTTATGCATAAAAAGCTTTATATAATACTGTAAAAATTATGAATCTTTTCTAGAATCTGGATTTTAAAACAATTTCCAGATTTTAAGAGCATATACTCTTTTTTCTCCTATTTTTATGGTTTACTTTTAAGAAATTAAACATCTGATCAACCTGGAATTTTTATTTTATATGAGATAGGGGTACAACTTGATTTTTTTCTGAGAACTACCTGTTTTTTGGGGGGTGGGAGCTAAGCTCAAGATCTTGTGCTTGCCAGATAGGCACAGTGCCACTGAGCTATATCCCCAGCCCTACTTGTTATTTTTAAATTGTATTTCATTTGTTAATCTGATGATCTGGTATGCTACCTATAGTCTTTATAAAGTCATAATATCATATATTTTCATATGTAATTTGGATCTGTTTCTGGACTATTCTGTTCCATTTTTGGTGTCTATCTATAAAATAATATTATTTTAGTATTTAATTATTGAGGCTTTATAATATATTATTTAGTAGTGCTGGATCCTCTCATTACTCTTTTTTTTTTTTTTTGGAGACAGAGTCTCGCTTTGTGGTTCAGGCTGGCCCTGAGCTCAGCCTCCAACTCACATCACAATCCTCCTGCCTCTGCCTCCCGAGTGCTGGGATTACAGGCGTGAGCCACCACGCCCGGCACTGTGGTATGTGGTACTGGTTGCTGCTGGGTGTGGGTCTCCACACCCAGTATTATGTGGTTACCGGGGAATTGAACCCGGGCCCTTGCGCTTGCGAGACAGGTGCCGGAACCACTGAGCTAACTCCCCGGCCCCCTCTCATTACTCTTAATTTCCAGAATTTTTTTAAAATTATGCTTAACTATATTTCATTTAAACTTAATAATCAGTTTCTCAATTTTTATTTTAAAACCCCAGTTGACATGTTTATTGGATTAGACTTACCTTGAAACTATCCCAGTACAATAAAATACTTCTAGATTTTAAAAGATTAGATTCAGCTGTGTTTGCAACAAAATGATATATTAAAAACTAATGTTGTATTTCCTGACTGTGCAGATAAGTGACATTTTTTGTGCAGTAGATGTCATTTAATCATTCAATGTTCCTCGTTGCAAGAAATTTGTTATCTCTTTCAAATAAATTACAAAGAGAAATATCCATTCAAAGTTAAAAATATACTACTATACAGCCTTCAATCATGTCAACTGTAGCATTTCAACTCCTACCAAAAATTACCTGGACAATCTTATTGGCCACTGAAAACATCAGTATTCTCTGAGTATTGACATACATCGTTCTGACTTAGATTTCTGATAAAACATCTCCATGTTCTTTATTGTAGCCCCTTGCTAGTCAAAGCACAGTCCATGGACCAACAACCTCAGAAATGTACTTTGGATCTCATCTCAGACCTCCTGGGTTACCATATGAATTTTAAAAAAGATGAGAGGTGGTGCACAAGTACTTTAGAGTTTTCCTAGTGAGAGATTAGTGGTTTGCAAAGTGTGGGCCCAACGGCAGCAGAACCACCACCTTGGAATCATGCAGAAAATTCAAATCCTACAGCAATGACAGCAAACCTTTCAGATCTTTTAATAACAAATAGCTGGCCCCCTCAGTAAACCTGCCATAGGTTCACCACCACTGTCTATATCTACTAAATAAGAAATCTGGTAGGTTGGGTCCAACAATTGTTTTATTAAATACATTTAAATTTTTAATTGGCACACGGGTAGTTGTACATATGTATGGGATACAGCATGACATTTCAATAAAAGTGCAATGATGGGATCAGAGTAATTGGCCTATCTCAAATTATTTATCATTGCTTTGTGTTGGGAACTATTAGTTAATTTTCTCTCACTAAATACTACCTTTAACAAAATACTCAGGACAATCAACTTATAGAGGGGATGAATTTATGTTGGACCACAGTTTTGGAAGTTTCACTGAATGATTAGCTCTGTTGCTTTTGGGCTTGCAGTAAGCAGCACATGATAGCAGGGGGCAGATGGTGGAAGGAAGCTGCTCAACTCATGGCAGCTGGGAAGCAAAGGAGAAAAGGAAGAAGCAGCACAAAAATAAAACCCAGAAAAAATATAACCAGAAGACTCCTCAATGGGTCCTACCCCTTAAAAGCTTTTGTGACCTTGCAATAGTATCAACCTGGGAAACTGGTCTTTGACATACAGAACTCTGAAGGACACTTTATACTCAAACTAAAGCAGGAAAATTCAAAATCCTCTCCACTAGCTCTTTGATCTATTTAACTGCCATCTACCTCAGTTATCCTCCTGCACTACAGCACCAATCTGTTTTAATAAGCTTTCCAGATGAAGCTGATGAATACTTATGTTTGGTACCAGTGACCTGGATTAGTTTTCTCAATCTTGGCTAATTACTAGAATTATGTAGGGACTGTTGGAAAATTCATGCTTAGAATTTCAGTGCTTCAGCCAAGGAATCAGAACAGTCCTCTACTGATCCCTAAATCAAGACAAGGCTGAGAACTACTACTGTAGTCTGGAACAGTGGTTCTGAAATTTGGCTTCACAAGAGAATTACACATGGAGCTTAAAAATACTGCTGTTGAGGATTTCACCTAGAGATGTATATTGATCTGGGTGCAGCCAGGGTCATGTTCTACATAAGCTTCTCCACTGATTCTAATATCCACTTATTATTCCAAATCAATATTCCACAAGTCATTTTTTCCCACAAGTCATTTAAAGAGAATATAGTTTGGGAAGGGTGAAAGAAATACATTTTCATTTTTCAGCCCTTGCTGAGAAATGTATTAGGCTAGTTACTATGAAGATTAAAAAGTAAGTACATACCACATTTCCTGCCCAGAGAGAACATACAATTTTTATCAGTGGAAAAGACCTAGACACATTTATATATCAATAATAATTCAAAAGGAACACATATTTTGTGCTACTGACTATAATTAAATAATACAAGTTATACATATCATTCTATCACTGTTAGTTCAGACACCTTTCTGCTCTGTTCAAGAGTAAAGAGAAGGAAATATATATTGAAAGAATGGTGGAAAACAATTTTGAATACAACTAGAAATCAGCATTTAAACCTGGAGAAAGTAGTAGAGAGGTCAATGGTTTTTTCAAGTAAACCAAGAATTTAAACACTGAACAAACAAATGAAGTGATTAAAAGTTTCTTCTGGAGCACAACAAGGAGTCAAGTCATGAAGTCAGTGGCAGTCACTTCACCCCAATAACATCTATTCTCTTTAACTACTAACAAAATTAGCAATTTAGAAATGAGCAATAGGAGAGTTATAATAAATCTTTTTTCCCTTTTATTATTGGAAATATAACTTTTGGACTATCTGCCTCTTCTAGATTAGTTTGAGAGACACTTTTTAAAGTAATTAAAAATATTGTCCTAGTCTGGGACAAATTACTAGTTATGGAACTTTGCACAGATATTGGACTTTTGAATTGATTTATATTTCAAGATGAACTCAAAATTTCTCATGTGTATGAAACCAGAAAGTACATAAGAACTAAAATTGGGTCTAAAATGTTAGTATGAAGGCACTGGGTTTAGTCCCAGGTACTGAAAAAAAAAGACCATATTGAGAAAAATCACAAATATTTAGCCATCTCATCCATCCCATTCCATGAGAAAATATTCTGAGGTTAGAATAGGAGAAAGCACTTAAAATAATTCCCATTGAGAGATAGAGTAGATCTAAGTGCATCCACATTTACCACAGTACCATTTCCATATCTGAAAATGAATACATGATTAATTTTCACCAGTTTTTTAATAAGAGTGGTTAATTGTACAATTCAATCACATACTTTTCTTGTTTCCATGATACATCCACTAGGCGGTGGGTTGATAGACATTTATGAAAGCCCATGAAATAGAACTAGGTCTTATTTGTTTCAGCAGGTTTTGAATACATCATTTGGATCAGAATTTGCCTTTGAAATGATCATATGAGAAAAAGGTGGCATGTATTATTTTTCTGCTCTACTAGATGGAAAGACAATCATGTATGACAAAGGGCAATGAAGAATGGTATGTTGATTATCAATGAGGACTAGGAAGTTGAGAGTCATCTGAAAAACTAAAAAGAAAAACACCCCATATATTTCCTGGTCCCCCCCCTTTTTTTTTTTTTTGAGACAGGGTCTTGCTTTGTGGTTCAGGCTGGCCCTCACTATGTAACCCAGGTTACCCTCAAACTCACAGCAATCATCCTATCTCTGCTTCCCAAGTTCTGGGATTACAGGTGTGAGCCACCATGCCCAGCATTGGGTTATGGGGTAGAACCACTGACCCGGAACCACTGAGCTAAATCCCTGGCTCCCTGGCCCCTTTCTTAAAGTGACCCAACATGTACACAGACTGAGTTGAAAATTACCTCTGTATATGAGTTCCAGATATAGATATGAACATATAATGTTACTTCCATTGTGTTAGAACATTTAATAGTGCTGATAC
>PVIR01012262.1:33398-45386 GCA_004026965.1 Petromus typicus
ATTAATGGTTTATATTTTGCTCTTAAGAATTTGTGGAATAACAATGTTGGGTTAGTGGCTCATGCCTGTAATCCCAGCACTCAGGGGGCAGGAGGACTGCTGTGAGTTCGAGGCTGGCCTGGGCTA
The DNA here is from genome assembly GCA_004026965.1 of Petromus typicus. NCBI lineage: Eukaryota > Metazoa > Chordata > Mammalia > Rodentia > Petromuridae > Petromus > Petromus typicus. The sequence goes on from PVIR01012262.1 coordinate 33,525, forward strand.
CACAGTGAGTTCAGGGCTAGCCTGAACTTCAAAGAGAGACCCTGTGACCAAAACACTTTTTTTAAAAAAAGAATTTATGGAATAATTCCCCCCATTCTTCAAGAAAGGGAACATAAAAATGTACTATGGAGGTGCTTGTTTTACCTAGGCAAGTGGTTACAATAACATCATCACCCCCAAAGAAGGGACTTCTAGCCATTTCAAACAAAAACAAGTTACAGTTTAGTGTTTAGGAAGGGATTTTTAAAGCAGCCACTACATACCTGTTCTAGATGAGTTTCCCCCCTTTTTTTATTGTGAAGTTGAAGATAAGAGTCTGTTTTAGGAGTAGGAAATCCCAATGTAAGTTTATTTTTTTCTACAAAAAATTGTTTAGACTTTCTTCTTTGAGGGCCACGTGATACTGGGAGGAACACTTCATTATGTGAACTTGAGCTCTTTGGGTACTGAGAGAGGCTGCTTGACTTCTCCTCCTGGTCGCTGTCGCTCGACTCTGAAAATGGTTCGCTGACTCGGGAGCCATGCTCATAGTTTGGACTTAAAAATTCACTACCGAGTAAGGAGGCTGGACTCTGGGAACTCTTTTTCTGTTTGTCTTTTCCCTCTGAGAGCTCCATTGAAGTCTCCTTGGAAGGGTAGAGTGGCTCCAAGGGCAGATTTTCTGAAGAACTGTCTGTAGACCCCGGCAAGGTTTCCACAACAAACAACTGCACTTCCTCTTTCTTATTTTTCCAGTTCGGATCATATCGGAGGTCTGAATATTTGTCTTTTATAAGTTGCTGGCTGTCCAAAGCAGAAATGAAATGGAAAATCACTAATCAAAATAAATTCACTCATTGCATTCATTTGGTCATTTTATTCAAAACCAATCTCATTCTTTTCTTATTTCTTTTACTATCTATATGTTAAAGATGTATCTGGGGCTCATATTAGACCCATCTGATATATGCAAAGATAACAAGATCTCAATTATCTAAGTTCATCAGAAGATGGAATAAAAATGGAGGACAGTAAAATTCTAAATGCCAGAAAACAAAAGCACATGTCTACCACCTTAAATCAATGAATCACAGAGGCTCAAAAAATGCTATTACTTATGCTCCAAACAATAATCCACTATTTCAGCTGTTAAAGACAAAATTATAATTCACACTTTCGTTGGTACAATGCACATTTGGCTACTTACCTAGGAAGAAATATATGGATGTTGCCTGGACATTTGCCTCAGCCTGCTCCTTTTGAAGGAAAGCCAGGTTTTATTGCAGCTGAATACTCATACAAGTTCATCCTTTATTTTAGTAATTTTGCTTTTCACTTCATTTTTGTCTTTGCAGATTTTATCAGACGTCTTACAAAAAGATTTCCAAGGCTCAGAATGAGACCATGGCTCACTAAAGGTTCACAGTCTCTCGGTCATTAGATTTATGCACAGAAAGTACAGTAAATATACACTTGACACTGTAGGACAGCCCTGTTTGAATAAAAGTTAAGCAGGTGGTTCTGCCTCAAGACAGTGAACTAACTAGTCCACAATCCATGTGGATGACCCCAAATAAAGCCTTTCTTTTCCCCCATGACAATCTCAATTTGTAAAATATCCCCTAGTCTTGACCAAAAAAGGAAAAAAAAAATGCTGATAATATGGCATATTTAATGGCCTCTTTGATCTTCAAAAGCTAAATGGGAGAGATTTTTCTTCCTTGAGTACAGTGGATTCAATCCTCTAATCAAAAAGAAAATGTAAATCACCCAGGCTTTTTATGTTATTTGATATTTCCATTTATGGAGGACATAATTTTATGCTGGGTAAACAAACTAATGGTCCTCCTAATACTAATTTACTCTTCTAAATGTGAATCTAGATTTCTTTGATTTGATGTAAAGCCAAAAATCTGGAGAAGCCTAACCTCCCACACCTTGCTAAACTGTCATAGCTTCATATTTTTTAGTTTGTATATTACGGTAAAAAACTTTTTTTAAATAGTCTGCTCTTTCCCAGCAAGAGATGTGCTTTTGTCTAGGAAAATGCCCAAATGTGAACAGCCCATTATCAGAAAATGGGACACAAACTGTGCCTCTGAGCCCTGAGCCTGCCTCTGGGCTTTGATGGGGAGGTTTCTCCAGGGTGCTGTCTCCTCCCATGAGGAAAAGGTATCTCTCGGCCTTTCACTTGGCTCTTCAGTGTCCTTGGACATATACATGGGACATGGCCATCTAGACTTGGACTGGATGTACCTGGGTTTGAGTTCTGAGTCTGCATTATCTTATTATGTGTCAGTTACAAATGATGTCACCACGGAGCCAGTCTCTCTCTTCCAGAGGCAGGGATAAATTATATTTGTTTTCTCATGACTGCATAATACTAAAGATCAAGATGAGGCAGCATATCTTAAAGTGCTCTGCATTTGTGCTTCCTTAACTTTTCATGACAGTACTCCTATCCCCACACCTAGACCAGGTCCTGGATAGCAGGGACTATGTGTTAACTTTCTTCCCTAACCTCTGTCCTGTTGATTGCATCACACTCTGGTCGTAAAGGGTCAGTGAATGCTTCTAGAATAAATAAGTGCATCTCTAAAAATAGTCAATCAAAAAAGTATTAGTTGTTTCTTACTTTTAAATCAATAGTAATAAATTAGAATCAAAACATGCTGGAGTGTTTTGCATTAGACCAAATTAGTGAAAGATTTTCAGGTTTATCTTATACAGTGTGAAACAGATTCAACTGTGATTATTCAGGTGTAAAAGAAAACCCAATTATTAAGTAAAAAATTCTAAAGATGAAATATGTTTTCTTTATTCTTCATTCATTAGTTCCCTCACTGATTGGACAACTGTTTATGTACTGAGGACTCACTGAGCCATAGGACACCATGATGAGTGGCACAGCAATGAGCCCACACCTGGTGGGAATTCAGACAAAGAAACAATGTACAACTTGGAGTGGTGCCAGCTCTCATGAAAGAAATAGAACCATCTAGACCCAGGAGGGACATCCACTCCTAGCTTGGAAAGTTGAGGAGAGCTTTTTGGAGGAAACATTGGGATTTCTGAGACTTAGGATAAAAGGAGTATATGCCAGAAAAAGAGAATGGTATGAAGAAAGAAAGAAATGGAAGGGAGGAAGAATATGGTACCTTCCAAGAACAAATTCTATATGGATAAAACGCAGAGCTGAAAGGAGGTAAAGCCGAGGAACACAGATCAAAGCTAAGCACAGGATACATTTTTTTCATATATTACTGGGCATTAAACCAAGGCCTCACTGAACTATACCTGCAACCCTTTCCTTTCTTTTTATGATTAGTTTTTATTTTGAGTTACAGGGTCTCACTAAGTCTATAAATTGCCTGAGCTGGGCTCGAATTTGCACTTCTCCTGCTTCCAAGAGTTCTGAGGTAACAAGTGTGTACCATTGTGCCTATATCAGAGTTTAGATTTTGAGTAGCTTGTAAGCTCTACAAAAGACTCTGTGCTATGTAAATAATTCTGAGAGTAATAATTAAGGGAAGGGCTAGGGATTTAGCTCAGAGGTGCCCCTGGCTTATAAGTGTAAGGTCATGAGTTCAATACCCTTAAACACAAAAATAAATAAATGAAAATAAATCTAAGAAACTTAAAAAAAAACTAAGGAAAATTTAGTAAACATTTTGGACAAAGTCATCAGTTTCTGGAAGGGTTTCCTACATAGGCTACAAAACCTTTGGGGGAATGTTTTCAACAATTTACACTGCTTACAGCTGGGCTGGTCCACTTCCACAGTGCCAATCCTGGCACACACTGTTCAGCCTCTCTGTCAGGGGTGGAATGTGGAAAATGGCATGCATCACTGTATGCTACTCCAGGGAAGGCTTGCAATGAATCTTGTTTTTTCCTTGGAACAACTTTCAGGAAAATACTCTATTATTATCTCCATTTAAGAGATGAGGAAAATTAGATTCAGAAAGCTTAGGAAAGTTACAGAGTTCCCAGTGGTTGAGCCTGGCATTTCTGCTCTGGAAGCTGGCTGCATCCAGTAAACATCCCTGAACCATGCAGCGCTTTCTACAGGTCATGCAGAAAGCCTGTTGTAGCATGTGCCTTAGAAAAGTTAGTGACTTATGTCATCAGTCAACACACAGGTGTTGGGTAGCTACTTCTGTACAGGCAGAATACTAAATGTACAGGATATAACAGTGAGCTAAACAATCACATTGATGGATCTTTCCCTCCAGTAAGGAGGACAGGCTTTCTGATCGAATTGTAATGACTAGCTAGTAAATTAGATGTGCAAAAGAAGTGCAAGATATTATAAGTATTTAAAGTAGTAGGACATGGCTGGCTCAATGGTATAGCACTTGCTTAGTATGCATGAGGTCCTGAGTTCAACCCATAATGCTGCCAAAATGAATGATTGAATACAAAAGACAACTTTGTTCATCACTGAAAATATATTAACCTATTATTTATGGGTTCAATTGCAAGATGGTTTTTTTTTTTTTGTTTTGACGGTATGTGGTACTGATCACTGCTGGGCATGAGTCTTCACACTTAGTATTGTAGGAGGTTACTGGGGGATCGAACCTGGGCCCTTGTGCTTGCAATACAGGCGCTGGAAACACTGAGCTAAATCTCTGTCCCTGCAAGATTGTATCTTAAAGTCTATTCTAATGTCATTGTTCTATGACTCTATGATAGATTCACCAAAAAATTGATAGTTGAGTATTGCCCAATGTCTTTTAAAAAGGTAGTGGTAATGGTTTGAATGTGAAGTGTTTCTCAAAAGCCCATGGATTGAAGGCTTGATTCTCAGCCTTCAGTCTCCTGGAAGACGGTAATCTTTTTTTTGTGTGTGTGTGTGTGGTACTGGGCATTGAACTTGGGACCTTGCTTCCAAGGTAGGTACAATACCACTTGAACTAAATCCCTGGCCCTGTGTTTTGGTAACCTAGCTTTTTTTTTTTTTTTTTTTTTCCTGGGAGGTGGTAGAAAGCAGCAGAGGGATATCAGTAGGCTGGGGGCACATCCTTGAAGGGAATATTGGGTCAAGCTTTCTGCATGACCTCCTGCGGAAAGAGCTGGCTCCTTTTTCCTTCTCTTTGCTTTCCAGCTGCTGTAGGAAACAGGTTTCTTCTATCATGTGTTTCCATCATGACATACTGTGCTGCCATAGCCCTGAAGCAACAAATAAGCAAGTGACTATGAACTGAAACCCTGAAACTAATAAGCCAAAATACATCTTTTCTCTTTAGAAGTTCTCAGATATTATGGCACAGTGATGGAAAGCTGAATAAAAAGCAATGTTCAATAACTGGAGGAAATGAATTCCCTGTTTTCCATCTCTTCAGTTATACTAAAAAAATGATACACTCTGACTAGTCATTGCATTTGACCAGTATCAACTAGTCATGGGCAGTATTTGTGGTGCTCTGTTTCTCCGAAGCGAGACAAAGTACTGCAGTCCTGAGCAGTGTCTAAGGACAAGGGCCCTACAATAAAGATACTTGCATGTAATACCTGGTGCCGCCAAGTACTACATGAATGTGGGCAAGTCATTTAACTTCTGTGCATATCTCAGAGTAAGGACTCAATAAGAGCTAGTGATGCAAGTATGTGTCAGTGAGCTGTCACTGGCCTTTACTTGCTGTGTGTTATATTCAGTCACATGATATAACATTGTTGTTATGTATTGTGCTTCCTGCTGATGGAGTCAAGGGAGTCTATACTCCCGAGGGCTTAAATTATTTCCAGGGCATGGAGCTGTCTCAATACTTTTAAGTGTTATTCATGTGGTTTGAAAGATTTAACATCTCTAAAAACTCATTTATAGTCACTACTCAGGCACTGTGAGAATGTCTGAATCATAATTTAGGAAATGGGATTGAGAAATGTCAATGTTTTCAAGTGATGAAATACTTTAACAATTACTTAAAGGTAATGAGGAAGATAAAAAAACTGGGAGAATTAAATTATTTTAGATCTAAACATGCCACAGCTTCTAATAGCAATAGATTTCTTTTCTTGAAATCAGGCTACAGAAGCAGTATCATATGCTACAGAAGACTTAGGTTTTAAGGAGGACCTAGAAAATGCAATGTATTTGGAAACAAACTGGAGAAAATGAGTTTTTTGGCTGTGAGAAAAAACTGAACCAACTGTTGGAAGAGAAACTCTAAAAATGTGTCTATATAGTTAAGGGTAGTCTGAAAATATAGCTTGTATCAAAGTGTTAATTATGCTGCATCATTTACATCTGCAACAAAATCTTAAATGTCTTTCCTAGGGGAAATATACGTCAAAACAAATGAAAGGTTATGTTTTGCAAAATCATGAGCGTGGAAAGCAGTAATGCTTCATGGAAACAAATCTAACGGCTGAAATAGAATATGATACTAAAGAACCCCATTGTGCTGAGCTTATGTGCTAAGAAGCTCAATTGTCTTTTGTGGTCCAGGTCAACACACTGGGACAAAATGAGTGTGAAGTACCCTTTCATCAGTAATCATCTGCACACAAAACATGCACCTCTTTTCCTCCTCATTTGATAGAAAGGTTACACAGACAATGAGTACACAACTCTTTTGTTACTGTTCAGACAACAGATGCCAGGTCTCCTCTTCAGAGGCCTGGGTTAGAGATGGATGCAGAGGGGAAGAGGGTGGGCGGCAGTCTCACATGCACACGCCAGGATATTTGCTGGCTTTAATGGACCGTATCTGAGTGCTCACAGTGATAACTTCAAACAAAATAAAATTAAATTTCCACTTAATGAAGAGTCTCATATTCAGCTTTGTATTCAATCAAAAAAATTACTAAAATTAGAGCATGTTCTACTACAATTAACATCCTTTGCACTCACAATAAAATATTCAATAACTGGCCATTTTGCCTGTTGAGGAGGTGAATAAAAGCATTGCTATTAATCATTTAGCTGTTATTTATTTGCCACTTTATTTTAAGTAGGCAGTTAAATTGAAATTGCACATGTCATTATTGATTTAGGTTTAATTTAATCCTTTTAAACAGAACAATTATTCTCAATTTATATGCCATTAAATCTTTTATGCATATGAGCAGCAAATTTAATTTTTCTTTAAGTATAAAGTTCTGAATGTTTCTTTAAGCAACTATAAAACTGATGGCTGTTACCAAGGATTTTTGAATGCTGTGCACATCTTAATTTTCTTATTAATGGCTTTTAAGTAAACAAAATGAAATAAATCCAAAAGATTAAAAATTCACTTCTGAAAGAACTGTATTAAGTTTTTTGTCTTTTTGTCCTTTTACTAGAGATCCAAATCATCGCCGTCACATACTAGAAAAGGATTCTACATGAAGTTATAGCCCCAGCCCTACTTTTGCAAATATGAAGTACTTGTAAAACAGTTCTATAAACATATTGAAATGCTTTACACAGGTCATTTACAATTCAGAATATTTAACTATTTAACAAAGGTAAAAAAATTTAATAAAATAACTGAATGGAAAACCAAAGATTATCCACAGAAACACACTAACGTAAAGGGGTTGAATTGTTATTTGGTAAATTTTGCTTATAACTATGATTTAATTTGAATAATTCTAACAAAAATTCCTTTTTTAAATTTAACAACAGATTTGTGGCTGAAAAAGAACCAGAAATTTGTTCCAAGTTCTTATTAGTACCAATCTTGATTTAAAGAGTTAAAGGAAAATAGCCTAAAGAGGATATGTTAGTAATTGCACATAAAATTCTGTTCTATCAAATTATGTTATATGATATCAAGGTTGCATCTTCATAAGGGACATGCAATAGGACACAATATTTTTTTAAGGTTTTTTGAGACAGGGTCTTGCTTTGTGGTTCAGGCTGGCCCTGAGCTCAGCCTCCAACTCACTTCACAGCAATCCTCCTGCCTCTGCCTCCCGTGTGAGCCACCACGCCCGGCACTATGGTATGTGGTACTGGTTGCTGCTGGGGTGAGTCTCCATGCCCAGTATTATGTGGTCACCGGGAATCAAACTTGGGTCCTTGTGCTTGCAAGACAGGCGCCAGAACCACTGAGCTAAATCCCCGGCCCCCAGGACACAATATTTTGATACATAATTTCTCTCATTCAGGTAGAGTTACAATGGTAATGTCAGGCATTTTCCATGGAAGGATTAGATCCCTTTCATTTTTTAAAGCAATGACTAAGCAGTAAAGATTCTGATGTATAAAAATTTCCAGATGCTTACACTTCATTTAGACAGAAATTCTTGTATTTTATATGTCAGATTAACAGCACTGGAACTTAGCTGTGACATCATCGAAAAGCAGTGTGTGACACCTGTGTGTAGTCTGGATTTTGGCACTGGCCAGTAGTGAGAACTTGGGCGAGTTTCCCTTCCTCTCTAGGTCTTGGTTTCCTCCTTTGCACAACTGGAGAATAGGCTGACTATTAAGGGCCCTTACAGCTCAAGAATCTATTATTTTATTAATTGGAGTGAGTATGTCACGCAAAACTCTGAAACGTTAAATGCTGAGAAATAGTCTCATTTAAATTCAATACACTAAAAAATTATATCAATTTTTCTATATTTTGAAACATGTTGGAGTAGAACCGAATGAACATGGAAAGGTCATGAATTAAACTGCCTTTTTAGTAACTTGTTTTTCATCTTGCTGATCCTCTGATAAACTTATAAGACTGTAGGTAACAAATATAAATTATACTTTGTGAGGTTTCAAACTGACTACCTGCTTAACAGAATAAGGCATCCCAGATTTAATATGGGGGAGAAGAGATTCTATAGCCATCTCTGGGGGCAACAAACCCCAGGAGTCACCATGGCTTGTGCACTTCTGGCGGGGACTCTGCCTTTAATGGACACAATTCATGCCTATGCACACTCTATACCTCCCTCCATGCCTGCTCAGCTGTTACAGTGGCACCATGCCTGCTCTGAGGAAGCTTTAGGGTTTAACTAAGGCACAGTTTATGAATAAACGGAGGAACATAAAAGAGAAGCAACTAATAAAACAACTTCACCAGTATGACTTCACCAGTGTGACTACTTCCACTGATCTGAAATAAATGGCTAAAATACTAGTAGTTCTCTCCAAATACTGTGTGTAAACTCTTGGAATATAATATATTGATATAATGTATTTAAAGGAGTTGGATAATCAATAGCCTTAAATTGAAAATCTACTGAATAAAATACAAAAATATGAATGTTGCTAGTAATTTATAGAAATGAATATTGACTTCTAGAAGTTTCCAAAATGTTTCAATAATACTAGACTATTAGAACCAGGCTCAGGGGGTTCACCCACTTTTGGGTCTCCCTTCTGTCCCTCTTTGGCAGCAGTTTTCTTTCTCAATAAAGTTTTCCTACTCTTTTTAAAAATTCAAATCTTTATTGGTACATTATATCTACACATTATGATTGCACTCAACAATGAGAATTTGTACCTGTATATGACACAACTTAATTCGCATTTTTCCCATTCTCTTACCCACCCTACCACTCCTGCCCCCTATATACATAAGCTTTGTTTCCTTTCTTCATTATCAGTATTTTTCCTACTCTATTTAAAAAACAAAAAAACAACGCACCAGGCTCAAATGTCTTCTTTACTAACAAACACTAAAAAAAGTCTACACCTCTACGGGAAAGTCTAGCCTGAACTTAACCATCTCCAAAGTGACCTCCAAAGAGTGTGAGAAAATTGGGAAAAGGTGAAAATCCTTAGTTTTGGCCTTTAGTAAGACTTTCTCTTCCTATTAACATGTTTTGGTTATCCAGTTCTGCTCACTAGACCCTAGAAATACTCATTCAATACCCCTGATTCTGGTTTTTTTGTTTTTGTTTTGTTTTGTTTTGTTTTTTGAGATAGGGTCTCGCTTTGTGGTTCAGGTTGGCCCTGAGCTCAGCCTCAAACTCACATCACAGCAATCCTCCTGTCTTTGCCTCCCATGTGCTGGAATTACAGGCATGAGCCACCATGCCCGGCACTGTGGTATGTGGTACTGACTGCTGCTGGGGTGAGTCTCCACACCCAGTATGGTATGTGGTTACCGGGGATCAAACCTGGGTCCTTCTGTTTGCAAGACAGGCGCTGGAACCACTGAGCTAAATCCCCGGCCCTGTACTCCTGATTCTTAACATTAATTATAAACAACACACTTTAAAGAATTCGGGAGAAGAAAGTATATACCGTATTAAATACGGAGAGTATTACTGCCAAGTCCTTTTGTACTTCCAGACAATACTGACTATTCCATTTAACTAATAATTCTTTATTATGCGCTCCTGCCTCCTATCAATTTTTACCACAAGACAGTTTTTTAGACAGGTTACAACTCTTCTGTGGTAACTGTCCCAAGGTGATAATAAAGAGAAATGTCCAAAAAGCTCACTAAATAAAGGGAGGTATACCTGCTTTCTTGGGGAGATGCTGAAGAATAAAGGCCACTCTGACCTTACTGTCCAGGGTAAAATATAATCCTTTCTATTTGTTCTTTAAATATTACTTTACTAAAAATTGTAATTTTACATATACAGTCATTTTGGCTTCAGCTTAGTCCACGCTGGAATTGTTCACCTCAATTTTTACTTGGTAGTAAAACAGACTCTTATTGGATTAATCTAAGATTCTTTTTTTTTTTTTTTTTTTTTAAGATTTCTTTTGAGACAGAGTCTTGCTTTGTAGTTCAGGCTGGCCTTGAACTCACTATGTAGCCCAGGCTAGCCTCAAACTCACAGCAATCCTCCTGCTTCTGCCTCCCAAGTGCTGGGGTTACAGGTGTGAGCCACCATGCCCAGCACGTGTTACTTTTTTAAACACTGATAACTAGAGGGGCAAGCATTGGAGTTAGGAGAGAGGTCAATTCAATGTATGGCTCTGGCAGGTAGCAATATATACATCTATACAAATCTTGGAACCTTATCTGAAAAATGAGAACAACAATGCCTTGGATCTGGGGCAGTAATATGCTCAGTGGTGGAAGGTATATGTTGCATGCACAAAGCACTAGGTTCAATCCATGATTGTTTTTAAAACAGCATATTTAAGAGGCTCTTATAAGGATAGATGTGATGGCCTATAAAACAAAGACTTCTACAAATGCTTGTAATTATATAAGGATTCCTGTAAATAAGACCTTATTAAACAAAAATGCAGAGCACTGAATTCTTTTTCTGAGTTAAAAAAAAATCTTCAGAGACCTCAGGACTAAAGAAGCTATTTCTAATAACCTAAACATTGTGTTGATCTCTTTCTTCCTGAGAGATAACCAGGAAGGGAGTGTTTGGAGTGTTTGGGAGTGTGGTTTAAGGATTCCCACATAAAGATCTTTCCACTCTTGACTACAATCAACACTGGTCCAATTTCTGCAAAATAAAAGGTTTTCTTTAATCCACATACACTGAACTACGGCTTGACTTTAGTGAGACACAAGGAAGTAATTGCTTTGAGGCAGTTCTAGTAACATCAAAACACAACAGTCAAGCTAAGTGACTTCTCAGGCAGCTTTTAAAATTACTGCTTATAAAAGCAAGAAGCAAGATTTGCCTTGATTTAAGGCAAGGCTTTGACTAAACTTTTGAACTACAATTCCCAGAATGACATCTGCCTCATAGCAATGAAAGCCTACTTGAAGTTCATACAGGGAGTCTGAGATCAATTTATTTGTCCATTTAATGGCTCATCACTTTTTAGATCGGACCAATAAGACACCTGGTACAAGTGTATAAAACTTCTGTGAGGCAGAGAAAGGGGCCAGTAACTAAATCATACTTGAATAACATTTTTAGGTATTATTTGGCTAAATCTTCACTTCTGTTGTACGGATCTTACCCTTCAGTGTTCAATGAGTAAAGAACCCACACTAATTACTGCTAAGGTTATGACTCATT
>PVIR01012263.1:0-45248 GCA_004026965.1 Petromus typicus
GCCCGGCACTGTAGTATGCGGTACTGATTGCTGCTGGGCGTGAGTCTCCACACCCAGTATAGGTATGTGGTTACCGGGGAATCGAACCCGGGTCCTTGCGCTTGCAAGACAGGCGCCGGAACCACTGAGCTAACTCCCCGGCCCAATGCCTCACAAATTTTATCACAGTCACTTCATTGGCCTACTTTATGGGCACACACTGGCCAGATGGTCACTGATATATAACAAATCAGATACTTTTTCATTTTCCGAGCCATAACTAGTGAATATTGAACAATGTTGAATATACAGGAATAAGTCCTAACTAATGATGACTTAGAACAGGGTTGGGATCCCACTGCACAGAAATCCAGCCCAAAGTTCTTCTGCTACCAGGGCAGGAGCAGTGGGCAGCAGAAACTCCACCCATTTGTCTGGCTGTGCTGTGTAATCACTGCCGACCCACAAGGAACCCAGTGATGTGTGGGTCTGGGTCCCAGTACACAGCACTCCAATGTAGAGCTCTCCTGTGACCAGGGTCAGAACAGAAGACCACAGAAACTCTATATACTTGTCTATCAGCATTGGCTAAACACTACTGATGCACAAAAGACCTGTTATATGTGTGCCTGTGCACCATGCAACAGTGCTCCAGCCTGGAGTTCTCCTGTGCCTAGGGAAGGAGAAGTATGCTAAGCAACTCCAATTAATTTTATGGACATACCCATTAGTGCTGCTTCCCCATGAGCAGCCCTGTGATCATGAGCCTGGGCACCATTTCTGGCTTTGACGTCTGGTGTAGGCAACACAGGAGGTGAATCCCACAGAAACCCCATATACTTCTCTGCCCATATTCAATGAGTGCCTGGGTAGGAGCTTACAGAGACTTCACCTACTTGTATGTGTACCCTGAGTAAGTGTGGCCATGGGACTGGGATCTAGGCAGAGGCCTTTGGAGCATTCCTCTGTCCTGTCCACCACATCAATTGGAAGAGTAAAGAAATCTTGATGACTATAGCATTGGTGAGTCAATGGACTCAGCTCCATCTACAAAACTGAGGACTCTTATTGAGTTCAAGCCTGCAGAAGTTCATTGAGCTCAGCTCAGGCATTAGAGCCAAAACCTACACAGGGGATTATGACTATCTCCTTGTCAATAATCAACATTTATCTGTGCTCCTGCCCATACCAATTACAAGAGACAACAAATCCACCCAGTACAGGGCACTTTTGATAGTGTTTATGGCTTTCTTTTCTTGTTGTTGTTATTCTTTTTTCTTTCTTCTTATAATCTCAATTTCATTTTTATTTCTTTAATATATTGTTGCCAAGTCTGTCCAATTTTGGATTTTTTCTTCTCTGAATAGCTCTTATTTTAAAAGAAGAGGGAAAGTAGTCTCCTATTAGCACACTGGCTAGACTTATTCTCCTCTTCATCCTTTCCTGTAATCCAGTCAGAATTAGTTCCCAGAAGTCAATGCATTTTGGTCTTCTCTACTCTCTCTTTTTTTCTGTACTATTATAGGAGAAGGAATGAAGTTTCCAGTGGCCCTGTTGTTCTTGGTCAGTTCTATCTTATATTTGTTCCTTTTGTGTCTTTGTTCTTTAGCATCTATAATATTCCCCAGGTCTGTGTAATCTCTATAGATCCTCTAACCTTACTTCTAATCTCTCCCTCTCTTTCTATCTCTCTACTTCTCCAACTCTCCAGTGACCATTTATTCCCCAAAGATAACGCTGCATTATTACATGAACTATATGTTGCAAACATATTTCTAATTAGTTCTAAATTTTGGCACATTGTCATAGATGTAACTCATGAGATTCAAGGTATCAGAGTAGTAATTACCAAACCTTGTCATTTCCTGTGCTGTATTTGATACTGTTGATTATACTGATTGCATTATATTAACCAAGATAATAGACTGTTATGTTCAAATAACTCTCATGGTGTGTCAGAATTGAGATCATTTAAGATCCATTATAGATCCAAGGAGGGAAAACCAGGAAATAGGCATCTAAGGATGCCAAATATTAAGAAAAGAGAGATTTTCATGTAATAATTTCTAGAGAGTGAGCCATGAATTAAACCAAATATATTAACAGCAGCAACAACAAAAAAGAAATGAGAAAAAAATCAGAAATCCAGATATAAAGATGACTGCCAAAGAGAAATTCAGGGAAAAGGCAAATAGAGCAAACTGAAGCTCAATCACCATATCTCTCTGAGCTAGTAAAAGATGATCTAGTAAAATGGAAATTAGAAATATTTTTTGAGATAAAAGCAGCGGTACTGTTTGCAGTGAAAGATATTATTAATAACATAAAAGAAGAGATTGGGAGCATATTAGAATCTCAGATTATGAAAGAAATGGAATTGGTTAAACAATGTCAGAAGATTTCAGGGCGTCAAGAAATCCAACAAAATTTTTAAAATTAGGATGAACAAAGTAAAGACCTAACTTCAGACCTAAAAGTAAATTTTGCAGCCAGTGAACAGGAAAGGAATAATTTATGGTAAATGGCAAGAAACTATGATCAATCAATCCAGCAGCTTCTACATGATACAAAGAATAACATAAGACTGACTGGAGTCAATGAGGAAGCAGGAGACAGCGCAAAATATATTTAAAAAAATGTTATCATGGCAGAAAACTTCACAGGAAAAAGAAACGAATTTAACATACAGATAATTGAAGTATATACAACTCCAAGTGGCCATGATATATAAAATAAGATAAATAATAAGATAAAGATGTCAATTCTCACCACTGCTGTTCAATATAGTTTTTTTACTTTACTGGAAACATAAGCCAAAGCAATTAGAAAGAGAAAGAATTAAAAGGAATAAAGATAGGAAAAGAAGACAAAGTGTCATTATTTGCTGATGACATGATACTCTACATAGAAGAACCTAAAAACTCAATGAAAAATCTGCTAGACTTAATCGATAGATTTAGTAGTGTATCTGGATACAGGGTCAGTGCTCAAAAATCAATTGCCTTTGTATACACAAACAACAGTTCCACAGAGAGAAATTGGGAGTCAACCCTTTTTACAATAGCATCCAAAAGATGAAATATCTAGGAATAGATCTAACAAAGGAGGTGAAAGTCCTCTACTCTGAAAACTACAGCACTCTGAAAAAGGAGATAGAAGATGATATCAGATAATGGAACAACATCCCTTGCTCCTGGGTAAGAAGAACCAATATCATCAAAATAGCTATACTGCCACGACTATACAGACACAACTCAATCCCAACAACATATTTCACAAATCTAGAGAAAATAATTCAAAAATTCATCTGGAACTACAAAAGACCTAGAATAGTGAAATCAATTCTAAGCAACAAAGATGTGATGGAGGGTGTTACAATTCCCAACTTGAAACTATACTACAAAGCTACTGTGATAAAAACTACATAGTGCTGGTAAAGTAACAGACCTGAAGAGTAGATTGTAAAATTCAGAAACAACTCCAGATACACTGAGTCTCCTCATCTTTTAAAAAGTAGCCAAACTCTCAATGGAGGAAAGATAGCCTCTTTAACAAATGGTGCTGGAAAAACTGGGCTTTAACCTGTCAAAGACTTTTTGACCAAAACTTTTTAACCTGGAAAGACTTTTTGAACAAAACCTCTATAGCAAAATTATTGGCAGAAGAAATCAAATAATGGGATTTCATTCTATGAAAAAGCTTCTGCACAACAAAGGAAACCACCAAAAGAGCAAAAAGCAACCAACAATATGGGAAAGATTTTTTACCAGCTATTTCTCAGATGTAAGGCTACTATCTAGAATATATAAGAACCTTAAAAAATCAGCCCACCCAAATTTAAAAACCTATTTCAAAAATGTGCATCTAAAATGAACAGACACTTTTCTGAAAAAAAATGAGAATTAAGTTGTGTCATATACTGGTACAAATTCTCAATGTTGAATGTGATCATGATGTGTTTATATAATGTACCAATTAAGATTTGAATTTTTTTGCAAGTCAAAGAAGGGCACTATATCCTTGTACAGGGAACAATCCAGGAAGAATAAATTACATTTATAAATACTTATGCACAAAATTCTGCTGCTCCCAAGTATATAAAACAAATATTAATAGACATGAAAAGCAAGATAAGCACTAATACAATAGTAGTAGGAAATCTCAATACCCCACTGCACAAATAGACAGAATTGACAAAAAGAGAGTTTTTGTATGACCAAAACAGAAAATTTAAAAGTAGTATCCTTAAAAGTATTTCAAAATATTTTCAACAACCTGAAATGACCCAGAAAAATGGAGATGTGGTATGCAAAAAAATAAATAAATAAAAAGGAAAAAAGCATATGAGCTATGTGTAATTTTTAAATTAATTTCCATATTTATATAAGTGCACTGCTTATATCACAGAGTTCATAAATAAATCAGAGATCAGGGCCGGGGAGTTAGCTCAGTGGTTCCGGTGCCTGTCTTGCAAGCGCAAGGACCCGGGTTCGATTCCCCGGTAACCACATAACAATACTGGGTGTGGAGACTCACACCCAGCAGCAACCAGTACCACATACCACAGTGCCGGGCGTGGTGGCTCACGCCTGTAATCCCAGCACTTGGGAGGCAGAGGCAGGAGGATTGTGATGTGAGTTAGAGGCTGAGCTCAGGGCCAGCCTGAACCACAAAGCGAGACCCTGTCTCAAAAAAAAAAAAAAAATCAGAGATCAATACTAAATTATTTTATTTATGTGAAAATGTAATAGTGGAAAATATAACTATGACAAAATGAATTAAAAGGCAATAAATAATGATGGAGTTAATATAGACATACAATTATACATTGGAATGTATTTTATAAGGAATAAAAAAGACAGAAGATGACTGAATTGTTTTGTTCCATAAAATTTCTTGCTTACTGCAGTTCAAAAATGATATATTCATATTTTTCCCATTCCCATTTTCTACCGTTCCCCCATGTATATATCATGTGCAGGTGCAAATTCTCAATGATAAATGTAATCACAAATTCCACCTCAAATGCATCAATAAATTCAATGTGTTTTGCATAATAAAAAACTAAAATTATATATGCCAAATATTCACAGTGAACACAATTAATCATTTAAAATATAGTACATGGTTGTCAAATTTATCTTTAAAATTCAAAATATTTATTAACTAAGGGAAAGGCTTATTGCATGACATACAAATGATAAATAAAAAGGCATCCAATAGGATGTTCTTAAGGTAATACATGAAAAACTCAATCCAACTACTAAAAGTAATATTAATATAGTAATATCACGTTACTTGTGTACATCAGTTTAGGGCACTTGCTTGATGTGAGCATTTAGAAATTCCTATTCCCCTGCAGGACAAGATAAAGTGTCCATTATTGTTTCTAGATGGTGGTTTGATATGAAAATGATAAGTATTTTAAAATACAGATAGCTCTGAGCCCCACCAAATTTTATTTTGAGAATTCATTTGCTCTAATTACACATTATATATCTGTATATTTATATACTACAACCTACTATTTATCAAAAGTCTATTAACTTTCTTATTATAGACACATCAGATAAAAAACCAACTAGAAATTTAGGAAGTTCTAAATTTTTGTAGAAGATTAATTTTGTGTTACACAAGATATATCAGGGAAGCAGAAGAGTTTTCACAAACCTTTGATATACGTGTTAATATGTACACCATAATTTTCTGCAAGAAAAATGCTCTGCAGCAGCACAGAAGTACATCCTACAGTACATCCCACTGTGAATGTAGTACCTATATGTAAGTGCAGAAAAATCTAAGATATTGTGATGACTATTTTATTTATTAGAATCAGGGAATTACTGAAAACATAGGCCATTTTCTGCATAAAATTTTGAATTTATTTGCAATACACTGTTAATATTTAGATAAAATATATACAAAGTTTTTTCAAGATTTATTTTGTTTTTCTTTTAGATTATAGTATAAAGAAAGATATTCTCATATTTCCCTTAATACGTGTTTCCAGTGGATAACTCAGCCTGGACACAAAAACCTACCAGAAGTGCAAAGATGTTCTCTCAATCATCAATAAGCTTAGAGTGTGTGAGAGGGAAATGCAGGTGACTGAATAGCAGACTGATTCTCTGAGCTCTGAGTAGAGAACAGAGGACAAGAGAGAGACAA
Organism: Petromus typicus; assembly: GCA_004026965.1. Classification (NCBI taxonomy): domain Eukaryota; kingdom Metazoa; phylum Chordata; class Mammalia; order Rodentia; family Petromuridae; genus Petromus; species Petromus typicus. Next base: position 6,148 of record PVIR01012263.1, read on the forward strand.
AGTAGCTTCTTCTCTCCTCCCTTAGGAACCCTCTCTCTGTCTAGCACCCTTGAATTACTTTTGAAGTCTGCTGAACTTGGAATCTAATCAATTCCTCACCCTTCACTATCTTCAAATAAAATATGATCACACGGGGCTGCCAAAGCTAGAACTGTCCAATTGGTTTCTAATATCTCTCACTAAACTTGTGCTGTCTCTTAGATATCTAGAGATGTTTGTCCTCCTCTTTGGCTACAAAATTCCTTTGGCCCATGCAGCATTCACCCACCTACTGTGGTTCCTCGTCCCCAGGGCAAATCCCTACTGCAGTGCAAACTGACACTCAGGGTTGTGTCCACAATAAATAAAGTCTTCCTCATTCTGCTTACCAAATGCAATGATTTTTTTAAAAGGTTTCAGGGACTTGACATTAGACTCCTCTGATCCACACACCTCATCTGCCTGCTCTTCTGTCATTGTCTTAAAAACACATTCCACAGGTGCTACCTGAATTAAAGCTCAAGAAATACAACATCAATAAAGACAAAAGGTAAACAACTTGGAAAGTTATGTGAAGAAAAACACAACTGCCTGTGTAATATCACACTTCTCTGCTGTAGCTGCACTGCAGGCTGGGATAGAGGAAATGCTTAAACTCTGGGTATTACAGAGAGCTAAGGTAATATAAAAAGAGCCTGATAGTAATAATAAAAAAGGAAACAAAGCTTATGTATATAGGGGATGGAGGGTTGCAAAGTGGGTGGGGAAAGGAGGAAAATTGATAATCAAGTTGTGTCATATTCTGGTGCAAACTGAACGCTGCATGAGGTGATGATGTGTATTCATAATGTACCAATAAAGATTTAATTTTTTAAAAATAGCCTGCCTCAAAAACAATGACAATATGAGAGAAAGTGTCCAAGAATAAGAAGTCTAAGGAGGCATCTGGACATGCTAATAAATATAAGAAAGACACGGACACCATCTATGTATTGAAGAGGACAGTATTTCTCACCCCACCACCAGTGCTAGCATGACAAGAGTATTCATGGCTTCAGTAAATGAAAAAAAGCAGTCAATCATTGTGTTAGTCACATCACTGTTCCACATAGAGACACAATTAACCTGACAGCATCCCCTGATATTATGCAAATTCAATAATTAATTATACATTTACCTACAGAACCATTGATTTTTTCTGAGAACAGAATGCCCAAGGGGGCATGTGAAAATCTCAGAAAGAATTTTTCCTTACTTACCCTGGCTTGTAGGCCCAAGAGTCACAGAGGACAGACTTCATAGAGTCATTAAGTGAATGTTATCAGAAAGTAATTGAGTACTAACAGCAGAATATTCCCCTAACCTTAGGCTTTTGTGGCTTATAAGTAGTGGACACTATAGTGAAAGAAGAAAGTGTGGGCATTATTAAGAAAAATTAGAAAGTGCAACATTGAATATAGGGCAGAATATGTGGAAGCTGCTTGTTGCTAGATTGGACCCAATGTCTCTGATTCCAACTCTGAAGAACACCAGCAATTGTGCTGGGCAGCAGCAGGTCCACTGGGAGGAGGGGAACCAACAGTACAAAAAGGGAGAGAGTGATGTGTCACACAGGTTCCCACCCTGTGAACAGGAGTCTAAGAAAATAGAAGTTATTTTCTAAGGGTCAAAACCAGAGAAAGATTACAGGGAAACTCAAAATAATTCTTGGACAATATTTACATCTATGAAGGGAAAAGACAGGGCAGCCATAAAGTCAAAATGTATATAATTACTCACAGATTCACAGGGATTATAGTTCCTAAATAACAAAAAAAGAAAATAAATATATGGAAAATATACTTACAGCATCATAAAGGAGTCCTTATGAGGTTCTGGTTTTAAACCACTAACATCATATAAATAAAAGAAGAGAGAGAAAAGTCCCCCAATCACCACATCTCCATCCTTGTACACACTGGTGCTCCTTCTGCGTGGACAGGGCTCATTCTCAAAGTTACACACTAAGAGAAGATGCTGCAGAAGAAAAAATGAGATGATCAATAGGAACATCTTAGAGAGCATCTGGAAAGGCTTGTCTGAATGAAGAACCTAGCCTTGTCAGCCACATATACACATTTATTACATTTTATCAATGTGCATTTTATTATTTTGATTCAAATGGGCACTCTTATGCCCCTGGCACTTTTCAGCAAAGCCTCCCAGAAGAACCAGAAATAATTTGTCACAATTTGCCTCCTGGGCTGTGCATCTGAGGTCTGGTGTTCAGGTGAAAAATAAAAGTTAGAAATTACATTCAAGTATCATTTCTCTTCCCTAGAGGAACCATCACTCAGAGCACTGAGAGAGGAGTCCGAGGGCCACCTCCTCTTGGGAAGATTTCCTCCTCGGCCAGGGTCAATAATTCATGTGAGATATAGGCTATGGATTGCACTAGCAGTTCAATTTCATAGACATTCTCTGTGATGCTGTAAACCAAGTCATCGACCTTCGTGTGTTATGCACCCCATAGTACAAGACAAGGAGTTGCTGCCTCATCTACCTAGATTTATTGCATCCACTGGCCAGTTTCTTTATGGTCCATGCATGGGGTGGAAACTCACATCCACATATTTCTCCCTTTTATAGAATACCAATAGTTAACACAATGCAGAAAACTCTATCCCGGTTCATGATCGATGCAGAAAAATACAATTTTTAATTTTATTTTTAATCAACACGTGTCTGCAGTCCACACACTTTGTAGTCATGTTGGGAAGCCATCTTGTACATAACACAGCTTAGCCTGATTCCTCTTTTAACCACCTTCCCTCATTCATCCTTCCCTCCCTCTTCCTCATTTTCATCATCATTCATATTGTCAATTTTATCTCCTATTTATGGCACATAAAGTTTACACTCAGTGAGGTTTCCAGGTTCCTGTATCTCATTTGTCATTCCCCTCCCACTGTCTTCTCACCCTCTGCCTATAGGAACACTTCCCACTTGCAGAGAGACCCATACTGTTGTTGCCTTTTATTCCTCCTTTGTTGTGTACTTAAGCTTTGCATTCCTCAAGTGAGAGATGCTTTATTGCAGTGGTGGTGAATCTATGATATGTGTGCTACAGCAGGAAGTTTCTTTCTTTTTTATCTTTATTGGTACATTATGAACACACATCATAATTACATTCAACATTGGGTATTTGTATCAGAATATGACATGACTTGATTCTCATTTTTCCCTCCCCCCCGTCTTTCAAAAAAGTTTCTTATCAATGAAATTCCAAAACTTTTACTATCACTACTTTATGATATTTGTGTGTTTGTGTCTGTGTGTGTGTCTATGTTTGCGTGTGTTTGTGTGTGTATGGTTTGTTTCACTCAGCATTACATTTTGCAGGTGTATCCATCTTCCTAAGAGTGTCTTATATTTGTTTTCTTTATACCTGAATAGTATTAGGATTAAATACCACATTTTCTTTATCCAACACTCTTCAGTTGCTAAAAGGCTCCTTCAAGGCTTTAGCTATTGTGAATAGTGCCTTAAAACTTTTTAATGCAGATATCAAAACAGCATCATGTTTATATATTTTTGGGAAGATGTCTTGCAGAAGGATATACAGGTCATGTATAATTTTGAATGTTTTCTTTAATAAATATTGATCCTGATTTCCAAATTGGTCATCCTAATTAAATTCTCACTGACAATGTAGGAAAGTCATTTTTTAGTACAGCCACACTAAGATTTATAGCACTTTGATCTCTGTATTATTCTCATTCTTTCTCGAGTAAATGGAATCTTATCATTGCTTTAAATTACATTTTCCAGAAAAGAAAATAGCAGCTCAGTTTGTGATGGTTAAATCTTGGAGACAACCAAAATGTCTACCAACTGGAGACTGGATAAAAAGTTGTGCTTCTTCTACAAAATGGAGTATTACTCTACCATAAAAAATGATAAGATTGAATCATTTATATTTAAATGAGTGTAGCTTAAGGACATTCTTGTAAGTGAAATTAACAGGTCACAGATGTGTAAATATCATATCTTTTCTCTGGTATGAGAAAATGGAGATGTAGATGAGTTTTAGAATATATGTTATACACTGTGAAATAGAAAACACTCAAAGAGAAATGAAGTGAATGGGTAAAGAACGAGGGGAAAATAATGAGATTATAACAAAATAAGAAAGGAAACAAAATTTATGTATATAGAGGATAGGGTGGTAGGGTGGGTAGGGGTACGGGAAAAAATTAGAATTAAGTTGTGTCATGTACTGGTACAAATTCTCATTGTTGAGTGCAGACATGATGTGTATATATAATGTAGCAATAGAGATTTCAATTTTGTTAAAAAGGCAGTGGGAAAGAGGGAACAGGGATGATTAATGAAGGGAAAGAAAAATATGTGATGGTAAAAAAATATAAACAATGCTTTTGTATATCTTGCCGAGGGTTTGTTGGGGGGGGCAGAAAAAATGAGAATCAAGATGTGCCATGTAATGGTATAAACCCTCAATGTTGAATGCAATCATAATGTATACATAAAATGTATTGACAGCATTAGTTTTCTTAAAACTTTTCATTTTTCAATGACCTGAGGTGTTTAACCTTTTTTTCATGTACTTGTTGGCCGTGGTCTGTGCAGGAGTGTCTGCTCATTTCACTGGCACTTTTGACACTGTCTCTCACTTCAGATTGTCTCATTTATTTAGGTCTTCACATTCTAGATTTTAGTCCTCTGACTGAAGAACAGATGGAAAAATATTTTCTCTTTTGTAGCTGGTCTATTTTCTCAACTAATTGATTTCTCTGCTGTGCAGAAACTTTTCAATTCAAAGTAATTCCTTTTTTATTCTTCTTATTTTTTCTGCAATTGTAGTTCTGTTGAAGAAATCCTTTCCTTCACCCATAACTTTAGATGTTTAGTCTACTAATCTTCTACTATATTCAACTTTTCTTTTTTAATATTTATATATTTGATCCATTCTAATTTCAGTTTTTATTATGGGGAGAGAGGTGCTCTCTTTCAATCTTATGTAAACAGATATCCAGTTTTCTCAGCATCATATGTTAAATACACTTCCTCCTACTATAGGTTTTGGGCCCTTTTTTAAAAGATCAAGTAGTTAAAAGGTCTGGGATATTTTGGTATGTTCTGTTCTACCCAATTATTTGAGTAGTTTGGGGAAGAAGACTTAGCCAGAACCCTCATAACAAACTCCCATCCCCTGATAGTTCCACCAACAAACAACAAAATCAGAACCTTGAGTAAAAAGGCTGAGCCCAGGATTGACTCTTGCTACTCTGAACAGTGGCAGCCAAAGGCCAGATACTGCAGCAGCAGAAGTGGGAGCAGAAGAACCCATAACCCGAGCTCACCTGCATCTTTATTTGGTAACAAGCCTTCAACCTATAATCCTAGCATGCAGAAGGCAGAGCAGTTCCACAATATCCCTGTAGTTGAAGATTTCAAAGGCAGACATCCTCAATCCCAGTAAGTCCCAGTAAGTTCCATGGCCATTAACCTTAGTGCTGTTATCCTTAAAGTTTAAGATCTCACAGGGAGGGTAGATGTCTGCAATAATCCCAGTAGTTGATCCAGCAGGGCAGGGCAGATGTCCTCAAATCTAAGTAATAAATCCCAATAAGTCTTAAATCCAAGTAAATTGTCTCTAGTTCCCAATACTATTGATTTACATGTACATTTTTGTTGTAATATAGTTCTTTTTTTAAAAAAGTTACCACTTCTTTGTAGTATTGCTTGAACTCAATGTGATACTTTTTGCTCTTGCTCTCTAAGATTATTTTTGAAAATCCACGTCTCTTCCATTTCTGTATAAGTTTTAGATTTAATTTATGTAGTTCTATAAAACAACAATATTTTTTAAATTCAAATCTTTATTGGTACATTATAAATACACATCATCACTGCATTCAACATTGAGAGTTTGCACCAGAATATGACACAACTTGATTACCATTTTCCCCCTTCCCTCCCACACTAGAATCCCTCCAACCCATATATGTATATATATATATATATATAACACATATATAACACATATATATTATGTTATATATATTATATATTATATTATATATATTTTATATATTATATAATTATATATTATATATTATAATATATTATAATATATATAATTTTATATAACATATATATAAAACATATATATAACAAAGCATATATATATATACGCTTTGTTTTCTTTTTTCTTTAATACTATCACATTCTTTTTATCCTTGTTATTTACCCCTATATCCTCTTTCCTTTCAAATATTTTCTATTTCACGATATCAACTATATATACTAGAACTCATTTACATCTTCATTTTCTCATACCAGAGAAAACATGATATTTACACATCTAGACCTTTTCATTTCACTTATGAGGATGTCCTGAAGGTACATCCATTTGAGTATGAATGACTCAATCTCATCATTTTTAATGGCAGAATAATTATCCATTCTATAAAAGAACCACATCTTTGTCCAGTCTACTATTGAGGGGCATTTTGGTTGTTTCCAAGATTCAGCAATCACAAACCGAGCTGGTATAAACATAGAGGCACATATGGCTCTGTGATATGAATCGTTTAATTCTTTTGTGTATATACCTAGCAGAGTGATGGCCAGGTCAAATGGGACCTCCAATCCTAGAGTTTTGAGGAATCTCCACACTGATTTCCGCAGAGGTTGTACAAGTTTACACTCCTACCTTGGAGGAGAAGGATTCTTTTTCTTCGAAGCCTCACCAACATTTGTTGCTGGCTAATTCTGAAACAGCAGCCATCTTTTGTGGAGTGAGATGAAATCTCAGTGTTGTTTTCATCTGCATCTCTCGAATCACCAGTAATGTAGATTATTTCTTCATATACCTCTTAGATGCTCTTACTTCTTCCTCTGAAAAGTACCTGTTCATTTTACATATCCATTTTTGAATTGTGTCTTTCAACTTGGGTGGGCTGATTTCTTTAAGCTCTTTATATAGTCTAGATAGTAACCTTTTGTCAGAGTGGTTGAACTTGTCTTGAAGCTGCATAAAAATTTTGGGAGTCTGGCCAATTTGTTTCTATTGGTTAAGACTGCGAGCAGGAGACATCTTCCATCCTCTGGTGTTCTAGTGAATCTCTTTTTAAGAATTCTGTAGGACCAGGGATGTAGTTTAGTGGTTCTGGTGCCTGTCTTGCAAGTGTAAGGGCCCAGGTTCAATCGCTCAGTGATCACAATCAACACTGGATGTGGAAACACACACCCAGCAGCAGCCAGTACCACATAACAATACTGGGTGTGGAGACTCACCTCAGCAGCAACCAATACCACATACCACAGTGCCGGGCATGGTGGCTCATGCCTGTAATCCCAGCACTCAGGAGGCAGAGGCAGAAGGATTGCTGTGATGTGTCTGAGGCTGAGTGCAGGGCCAGCCTGAACTACAAAGCAAAACCCTGTCTCAAAAAAAAAGCTAAAAAGAGTTTTGTAGTTTCATTGGAGAAAAATTCCAGGTCCTTAATCAGGTTATGTCTTATTTTCTTTGAGACAACCTTGGATAATGTTAATAGCTTCATAATTTCTTTGTTGTGAATTCATATTTGGTGTGCACAAGGTTTAATTATTTTTCAATTCAGTTGGTTTTGGGCTACATTGCTAAATTTGGTAATTAATTTTGAGGCTTTTGGTGGAATTCTTTGGATCTTCTATCTAGAGTACTATGACATCTAAAAATAGTGATAGTTTTAGTTCCTCTTTTCTTATATATAACCATTTTATTTCTTTCACTTGCCATATTGTGATGGCTAATATTTGGCATACTATGTTGAATAAAAGTGGTTATTGGGTAACCTTGATTTGAACCTGAATCTGTTAGAATTAAAATTTTTTTATCTCTCCCCATTTAATAAACTGTAGATTGTTGGTTTGCAATAAGTAGCTTTAGAAAATACTGATATGATCTTTTTATGTCTTTTTGCTTCAAGGTTCTTATTGTAAAGGGAAACTATCAGCAAAGGACAGATTGCAGAGGAAGTACATGGGGGAGTGGAAATCCAATTCTGAGATGATGGTTAGGATGATGAATATACTTATAAGATTTTTCCCTGACTCTACGCTATTTATGTTGATTTTTTCTGTTGTTATTGAGCATATACTTATTGCTTTTAGTCAATATTAACCCTATATTAACATTTCCTTTGCCTTAGAGTTTGTACTGTAATTATAGATCTTTTCTCTATGTTTAGAAGTAGTGCATTATTGACTTTTAGGTTATGTCAGTACTTAGTTTGGGTTTGATGCTATGACTGGTATGGTAACAGTGATTGAGTTTTTGTCATTATTTTTTACCTCTGAATGCCAATATCTGCATTGCCTTTGGGTCATTAACAATACCATGACTAGGAACACTTGGCTAAGACAAATACAACTACACTGCATCTTCTCACCCCTAATTAATGAAGGTTGGTAGATCTTAGGACAAAAGCAAAGACCTATACTTAGCCACACTGATAGTGCATCACTGAAGAGCTCACACTAACTGAACAGGTCTCTGCATAGCAGCAAAATCTTCCTATTGTCATCAACATTCAACTTTCCAAACAGGAAAACATGAATAGGAAACATAAGACTGCAAGACAAGAAATGCCTCCAAATATTCCCAACACACACAAGGATGATTACGGGGCAGAATGGGGGAGCACTTAGGTGGTGAATTACTCAAAATGATAAAACAGCACATAAACTGGATTATTAGTGTGCTATGAGCTCTGGGGAGATATAAGTAAGCATATAAGGACTCAATTAACAAAAATGTCAGTAACCAGACAAGACACTTATAAAATAAGATTCAAAAAATAAAACAACACAAAATATGAATGACCAGTTTACCAAATAATTAGAATTCAGGAAAATATATCAAAGAGAAATACAGGAGAACATATATTCCACCAAAATACGAGCAAGAAAAGTAATCAAAGTGAAGAAACAGTGTCTAAAGTACAAGATAGGGCTGGTGTCAGTGACCAATTACTCTGATATTTAAAAGCATTAAGGTAATAAGAAAACTGAATGCAGTAGCTAATATGATGAAACACAAAGAAACCAGAAATTATTTGGAAGTTTTCAGTAATAAGATATCACAAATGGCAAAGAAATTATGTTTTCTGAAATAATGCCAAGGGCCGGGGATATAGCTCAGTGGTTCCAGCACCTGTCTTGCAAGCTTAAGGACCTGGGTTTGATCCTGGTAACCACATAACAATACTGTGCATGGAGACTCACCACAGCAGCAATAGTACCACATACCACAGTGCTGAGCATGGTGGCTCACGCCTGTAATTCCATCACTTGGGAGGCAAAGGCAGGAGGATTGCTGTGATGTGAGTTTGAGGCTGAGCTCAGGGCCAGCATGAACCACAAAGTGAGACCCTGTCTCAAAAAAAAAAAAAAAAAAAAAAAAATAGAAAGAAAGAATGGTACGAAGCTTTCTATATAGATAAAAGAGACCTCTAGGACCCCAATAGCTATGATCAGAAAACAACTTCTCATGACACATGATAGATACCTACAGAGTGTCCCACCCAATGACAACAGAATAAACATTCCACTCAGTAGTACAAAGAAATCCTCCAAGATAAACCACACACTAGCTCATGCAATATGCTTAAGTAAATGCAAAAGAATTCAAGTTGCTCCATGCATATTTTCAGATCATAGGGTAACAAAATAAAAAACTGATGGTGAAAGAAAGCACAAAAACTACAAAAACACATGGAAATTAAATAATGCTCCCCTAAACAACCAATGGTTTACAAAGGAAAATAAAGAGAAAATTAGACCGTTTGGGCAATTAAGAGATAATGCCAGTATGAATTACTGGAAGTAATTGGGAAGCAATGAAAGCTGTCTTAACAGGAGAATTTATACTAATGAATTCTTACATCAGAAAAAGCAAGGAAGCTCAAATAAATAAACTAACGTTGAAATCTCAAGTTTCTAGATAAAGAGCTTGTTAAACAGAAAGCACGTATAGTGGAGTAGATCATAAATATCAGAGCCAAAACTGAGAAGAACAAAACAATCTAACACTCAAAGAGTTGTTTCTTTGAAAGATTCAATGAAATTGACAAAACTGTAGCCAAACTTATAAAAAAAAAATAAAGACTACTATCCACCCAATTAGGAAAAAAAAGGGTAAAACCACAAAAATTTTTACAAAAGTTCAAAACATCAACCATACCTGTTTTAAGAGATTTTATTTTAATAAAATGGAAGGCACAGAAGAAATGAGCATATTCCTGGAGACATACGTACTAAAAAAGCTGAATCAGGAAAATTCAGGAAGAAACTCTAAATAAATAAATATCTGTCAATGAAATTTGAGAAGTAATTTAAAAATTATCACCAAAAACAAACCCAGGTCTCCATGGCTCCATTTCTCACCTCAACAAGAAATTTATAGAGGATTAACTCTATACTCCTTTACCTCTTTAATGAAATTAAAATGGAAGCAGTATACCCATTCATTCCTAGAAGGTTGCATTACCCTTATGCCAAAAACAGAAGAATCCAACTGAAAAAAAAATGCCTATCCCCGTAATGAACTTAAATGAAAGAACCTTCAATAAGAAATTGGCAGACAGGGCCAGGGATTTAGATCAGTGGTTCCGGAACCTGCCTTGCAAGGGCAAGGACCCAAGTTTGATCTCCGGTAACTACAAACAACAATGCTAAGTATGGAGACTCATGCCCACCAGCAGTCAGAACCACATACCACAGTGCCAGGTGTGGTGGCTCAGGCCTGTAATCCCAGAACTTGGAGGGCAGAGACAAGAGGATTGCTGTGAGTTTGAGGATGAGCTCAGGGCCAGCCTGAACTACAAAAGCAAGACTCTGTCTCAAAAAATAAATAAATAAATAAATAAATAAGAAAATAAAGACAGAAACTGGCAAACAGAATGAACCAAGTCACCTGAAAGATGGATTTATTACAGAGATCCAAGGACTGTTCAACCTGCACAAACTACTGAATATACTATATTACATTAATATAATCAAGGACAAAGCCACATGGTCACCCAAATAGATGCAGAAAACACATTTAGCAAAGTTCAGTATTCCTTTCTGATTTAAAAACTCCAGATAATTGAAATAAAAATCATCTATGACAAACCAACAGCCACATACATATTAAGTGGTCAAAAATTGAAAGTTTTTCCTCTAAAATCATGAAAAAGACAAACATATTCATATCACAACTCCTGTTTAACACAATTCTGGTAGTATTAGTCAAAGAAATCAGACAAGAGAAAAAAATAAAATGAAGAAGTTAAAGTATTACAGTTTGCTGATTGTATAGTACTCTACCTACATGGAAAACTTCAAAGCCTCCAACAAAGCTCTGAAAATTACTAACCAAATGTAAAAGCATAGCAGGATGTAATATCGATGCTCAAAAGAAAATCACAGAGTTCTGGGAAGATGGTTAAGTAGTGAGCAGCAGAGAAACAATGTGTCTGAAATTTGATGTCCTGACACTGAAATACAGCAGTCATGAGGGGGAAAGAAAGAAGAAATGGACACCTGGGACCCATGAATAATCTGAAGCCAGAACTGAAACTCATGCAGAGAGTGAAGAGAGAGACTTCGGTGAAGAAGAGGGAAATGACAGGCTGCCTTTCTTCCTTAGCCTCGTCTCTGTGCTCAAGGAGGGTGACTTGAATACCAATGGAATGGAGCATTGGCTGGAGGGAAGTGAAGTGACTGGTGAGACGTTTGGTTTCACATGTCCCACAGGAGTGGGCAATTGGCTGATAGCCACCTTGGACAGGACTCATTACAGCTGCAAACTCGGAATAGCTCCAGGCCAGCTCCCCCTAGTGGATTCTAGGGTGACAAAGCTGCAGAGTTCAAGCAGCCACAGAGTCAAATTCAAGCTTCTGGCAACATTGCTGCAGGCTCAACAGATCCAGTTCTAGCTTCACAGCAAGAAAACCAAGCTGAACTTCAATAGAACTGAAGATGCAGGCTTGCTTGGATTATCTACTGGCCTGCTGTAGATGTAAGGATAACTTCACAAACTTAACACTCAGATCTGGACAATGTCTTCACACATTATCTGCCAGTAACAGCAGACACATTCCTTGGACCGGATATTTTTTCATTTCGTTTTCCTTTTTTTCTGTTTATTTTCCTTTTGCTGGTTTTTAGTTTTGTTTTTGTTTTGTATTCATTGTTCCTGTTTTTACATAAGTGTGAACATAGTTTCCAGGGGTTTTTTTGGTTGTTGTTGTTATTGTGTTCTGTTCTTGCTCTCATTTCTTCCTTCTGTCTTTCCCTTCTATTTCACTCAGCAGTTTTCCAAAGTTTGTGAGACCTTCCTTGGTCCTCCAGCAAAGCTTGACATTTCTTTTTCTTTGTCCACTTCTCTCTTTTCCTCCTAGCCTCTTCTAAATATTCTTGCCTAAGAGTAAAATTATCATATTGAGAGCTTCTTTACAGAGTACAATTTTGTGGTGGTTTGCTTTACATTTTGTAATATAACAAAAAATCTAGTTCACACACTTAACAAATTAATTGTGACCACACTTTATCATTCTCTATGCTGTTTTTATTTTCTTTTTAAGTTTTTTTATGTTACTGTTATTGATGAATGTACTACTTTAACCAGTGTGACATAAATGTGTTAATCAGTTGTTCTTTATATCATGACTGAGATTGCCTGAGTCTAAAAACATTGCAGGTCAGTTTTAAAGTACTAGGGTTTGCATCAAGCAAGCAGGATGTTCTCGTTGCAAAACAGTTGAATAAGTAAGACCTTGCAACAAACTCAAAATCCGAAAGCCAGCTACACTTGAGAGACACTTCAAAGAAATCCTCATGTTCTAAGGGTTCTAAATACTAGCAACAAAGTTACTCACCATAAGTAATTTGCAAGTATCAATTCAGGAATTAAATTTTTTTAAATACAAACATAATGAGATATTTAAACAAACTGGAAATCCTCTCTCTCAACTCTCAGCTCACCAAAGGTAAACTCAGAGGGAAATGAAGCGCAATATTCAAAAAGGAAACCACCGGAGCTCTCTGCAGCTGTCACAGCAGAAGTACCAAGCAAACAAACAGGGATCTAGAACAAAACTAAAGCAGAAATAATTTCTCAGATAACTGCAGAGATTCTGACCACAATTAAAGATATGCTTAGTTATTCTATAGTAGATAGATTCTATAGCAGATAAACCTACTTATGGTGAATAACTTTGTTGATGATAAATATAAGAAGCCCTTGCTCATATTTGGAAGCTAATGAAGTTGACTTTGTAGATGTGGAGACTGGAATAGATGTCAGTAGCCATTAAAATGGTAAAAGTGATGGGACTTAAGAAGGAGACTGGATTACAGTTACATAAAGGGAATTTGTTATAATGTTCTGTAGCACATTAGGGTGAAAATAGTGTAGGACAATTTACTATGTTTTACAAAAAACTCACAAGAGTAATTTGAAGATATATATTACAATAATAATAAATATATCAGGAGATGGTAATGTTAATTATCTACATTTGATCATCACCTATTGTGTGTATAGGTTTATCAAAATACTATGCTAATAAGGACTATTATATATCAATAATATAAACAGGAAAAAAGCACAAATTATTTCTGTAGATAATTACAGAAATCCTGGAATCTAAAAGGTTAGACAATGAAAAGAGTGACCTGATATACAAATTTGTGAACAGTATTTAGGCCAGGAAAGTTCCCAAATTAAGATGAAAAGAATAACTTATTATGAACTGTAGGAAAGTAGAAGTAGACAAAACAATGAGGGAGTTGATCTGTATGATACCCAATGCATCTCCTACTCATGAAAGTCCTGCCATAGTATGCTTACAGGAAGACACCATAAGAGTCCCTTCAGAAATGAGAATTAAGTTGTGTCCTATACTGGTACAAATCCCTATTATGGAGTGCAATCTTGCTGCGTATATGTAATGTACCAATAAAGATTTCAATTAAAAAAAGAGAGTCTCTTCAGACTGCCTTTCATGTCCCTGCTCCTCAGACTGTGTGTGAAGGGACTCAGCAGGGCGTGACCATGGTTTACACCAGTGAGACAATCAGATTCATCTTAGAGGACAGCATGGCCACAGAGCTGAGGCAGTCCCCAAGACCTGCATCATAGAACACGGAGACCACCAAAAGGTGAGGTGCCCAGGTGTAAAAGGCTTTATATTTTCCCCCTGATGATGAGATTCTTGGATGAAGAGGAAAATCTGAGTATTAGAGAAAAACGTCCCAATGATAGGAAAAAACAGCTAAGACAATGGTCACAGGACACACTACTCTATTTTGATGGAGGTATCAAAACATGAGAGCTTCAGGACTTCACAGAGATCAAAGAAGTGTAGGATTTTTGTGGATTTGAAAAAGTCCATTGTTAGAACATTCAAAGACTCCAGGAGGGATATTATGGCAGTGATCTAACAGGACCCCAGAGCCATCAGCCCGCAGTGCCATGGGATCATAATGACAATATAGTGCAGCGGGTGAAAGATGGCCAGAAAGAAGTCATAGATCATCACTATCAGCATTGAATTGTCCAGGTACCCAGATACAGTAAAGGAAAACATTGTGTGATGCATCCTCCAGAGGCAATAATTTGTTCTGAATCTAGATACTCCCCCGTGTTCTGGGACAGTGAGGAGGTGCAACTGACATAAGAAAGGACATATTGGAAAGCAAGAAGGGCCTGGGGGAGTGGAGGTGCACGTCTGAGACGATGACCAGGGTGATGATCAGGTTCCCTATGATGGCGTCCATGTACATGGGCAGGAGCAACCAAAACAAGAGGGCCTACAGGTCAGAGTCATCTGTGAAAACCAAAAGAAAGAAATTTGTGACTCCTATTTACTCTGATGTTCCCATGAGCCTGCCAGATTTGTCCATGTGGTGGAAAAAAATAGCCAAATTCACTCCTTTAACTTGAAGATTTTTCTCTGAATACAACTGTGATATTTGATATTCAAATGCAGACAAAAAAAAATCCTTCTGACTTACTGTTGGAAGTCTTTGCAGTTATGCTTCCAAGGTAGTCATGGTACCACTTGAGCTAAACCCAGGCCCAACACATCATTTCTGGAAAGATGCTGAGATTTTAACTTGTGTTATAACTGTAAAAAATTTAACATATTGTGAAAAGGACCATAAAACCAAGAAGTGTAATGAACAAAGTAGTATAGCAAAGTGACACAATTTTCCCTTGTTGAAGATGGAATGATAAGTTTCCAGACACATCAAATACTTTGTACCCATAAGAAATCAATATTTTGATGATCCAAGAGTTCCTATCAAAATAATTAATGTTAGATTTTAGAAAAAAAACTTTAACTCAAAGGACAGATAAAGTCTTAGAGGTCTTAGTCTCTGGAGGGCCAGTGAGTTCATGGAAACAGGGGAATAATAAGTAGGTTCATTGGTGCATAAACTGCTGTCTTGGCAACAGAGAATAATAGGAAGAATATCCTGTCCTTCCAGTCCAGAGTCCCATAGGAAAACAAAAAGAGGCTAAGGTAATGAGAGAAAAATATGTTCACTAAGCCCATGTAAGGGTGTGAAGTTACCTCCACTGATGTCGCTCAGGGTGTACTGCCTTGTGGTACAAGGGACATACTGGCTACTTTTGAAATCTGAAGTCTACCTAGGGCACCCACACTTAACCATGGGCTGCTGTCTTTTCTGAGGATAGAGCTGCTGTCTTTACCATTGTCCAGCAGAGGGAGAATTTGCACTTTGACAGAAAACCTTTTCCCAGTGACTGTATCCAGGTGAGTCTGAAAACTCAGTAGACAGTGCACAAGACCAGAGAGAAGAATGGACGCTGAGAATGTGTACCTGAGAGCCAGTCTGCCTCAGCCTTAGGTAGGACTGCGGGGGCTACTGGCATTCTCAGTTATTTACCCCATTATGACCGCCTGTATTCACGATGCTGTCTTTATACATATTGCTAAAATGCACGGTGAGCATTGAATCAAATGACCTGGCATTCGTTACTGACTGAAGTGATGCCTGAGTAGAAAATTGAATGAGAAACGTCAAATAATTCAGTAAAATCTAAATAAAAAAATTCTCCAAATTAAAGGAAGTAGATGAACGGGGGTATTAGTTATAGAGGTAGACACAGTGTAATGAGGGCACTTTCTGCTGTTTATGATGATACACATTTGGCTGTGTTTCTCTGTTCTGCTAAAGGTCAAGAGAAAATAATTCTGGCTAATCTCTTCTTGCAAAAGACCATGAAACATCTCTCTCCGTGTATTCAAAGGAAAACTTACTTAATAAATTAATATTTATCAGAAAGCCTCAATTTTCAATGATTATGATGCCTCAAGAGGCTAAATTTGTTTGTGGGCTTGTTAGCTGTGTCCTTTCTCTATTTCAAAGTATTTATGCAAGATTATTTTCATTTTTATACTGACATGGAGAGTTTTATTCCTAGATTTGACTGATTTAAAAGCTAAATACTGGAATTTTTTCACATCTTGTCTATTTACTAGGTAGGATTTTTACTTGCATGTGTTCTGGTTATCTGTGGAAAAAGGAAATTTATAAATTTATGTGGTTATATCTATATTCATACTGCATTATTATCTGTGTTTTTCTTCTGAAAGAGTCAAGTAATTAAATGATTTACTTGTAAGTCTTTGCTTTAAATAAAAAAATTAAGTCAGTGTTCTACATCTCTAGTACTGGCAAGCTATTTTGTACTTTTATATACGTATATTTCTAGCTCTCTCACATTCATGTGATTTTTTTTATTGTTTTCTGAGTTTTGTGATTTGGTACATTTTTTTAAATGCATCCTCTTTGGCCATTACATTGAAAATATTACTTTTCTTTTTCATTTGATTAATTGAAAATTTAATCACCCTTAATCCTATTCTAACATTCATTTCTTTATGTCAAACAAAATAAAACTTTAGATCTTTTTATCTCTATGGATTTTGGAAGACTTCCTATCATATACTACAATTTCCACAGTTTTTTTTAAATTTTTTAATCTTTATTAGTACATTGCACATACACATCATGATTGCACTCCATAATGGGGATTTGTACCAGTATAAGACACAACTTAATTCTCATTTTTCCCATAGCCTTACACAACCTACCACCCCACCATACACATAAAATTAGTTACCTTACTTTCTTGTTACAATCTCAACACTTTCCCCTTTCACCCTATTTTACACTGAACCTTTTCTATTTCACAATATATAACACACAATTATAAGATTCATTTACACCATTGATTTCTCATACCACAGAAAACATGCGATATGTAACTATCTCTGCTCTATTTATTTCATTTATGAAGATATCCACAAGGTATGTCCATTTAAGTAAAATGATTCAAACTTATCATTTTCTATGACAGAGTAATACTCCATTCTGTAGAAGAAAGCACCTTTTTTGTGCAGTCTCCAGATGATGGACACTTGGGTTGTTTTCAAGATGTAGCAATCACAAATTGGGCTGCTATAAACATGGGTGCACATATGTCACTGTGATATGAGTCTTTTAATTCTTTTGTGTATATACCTAGCAGAACAATGGCCAAGTCAAATGGGACCTCCAATCCTAGCTTTTTGAGGAATCTCCAAACTGATCTCCACAGGGGTTGTACGAGTCTACAGTCCCACCAATAGTGGAGAAGCGTTCCTTCTTCTCCGCAGCCTCGCCAACATTTGCCGTTGGCTTATTCTGAAATGGAAGCCATTCTATGTGGAGTGAGATGAAATCTCAATGTTGTTTTCATCTGCATCTCTCGAATGACTAATGATGTTGAGCATTTCTTCATATGCTTCTTAGCTGCTCTTACTTCTTCCTCTGAAAAATATCTGTTCATGTCAGATGCGCATTTTTTAATTGGGTCATTAAATTTGGGTGGGCTGATTTTTTTGAGCTCTTTATATATCCTAGATACTAGCCCTTTATCGGAAGAACAGCTGGTAAAGATTTTTTCCCACATTGTTGGTTGCCTGTTTGCACTGTTAGTGGTTTCCTTTGCTGTGCAGAAGCTTTTTAAAAGAATGAGGTCCCATTTGTTGATTTTCTCAGCCAATTCCTGTGCTATAGAACTTTTGCTCATGAAGTCTTTCCCTAAGAAAATGTCTTTGAGAGTTTTACCTAACCTGTTTTGCAGTAGGTTTACAGTGTCAATTTTAATATTTAGGTCTCTTATCCACTTTGATTTCAGCTTGGTACACAGTGAAAGAATTAAATCTAGTTTTAGTGTTTTACAAGTTAAAGACCAGTTTTTTCCAGCACCATTTGTTAAAGAGGCTATCTTTCCTCCACTGAGGATTTTTGGCTCCTTTGTCAAAGATGAGGTGGCTCAGTGTATCTCGAGTAGTTTCTGGATCTTCTAGTCTACTCCATCGATCCTCGGATCTGTTACTTTGCCAGTATTACGCAGTTTTTATCACAGTGGCTTTATAGTATAGTTTCAGGTTCGGAGTTGTGATACCCCCCACCATGTCCCTGTTGCTTAGAATTGCTTTGGCTATTCTAGGTCTTTTGTGGTACCAGATAAAAGTTTGAATCTTTTTTCTAGATCTGTGAAATATGCTGTTGAGATTTCAATCTGGATTGCATGGAATGTGCAGAGTAGTTTTGGGAGTATAGCCATTTTGACAATATTGGTTCTTCCTACCCAGGAGCAAGGTATGTCTTTCCATTTTTTAATATCATCTTCTATCTCCTTTTTCAGAGTGCTATAGTTTTCAGAGTAGAGGTCTTTCGCCCTCTTTGTTAGATTGATTCCTAAGTATTTTATTTTTTCTGGTGCTATTGTGAAAGGGACTGACTCTCCAATTTCTATCTAAGTGGGTCTATTGTTTGTGTATACGAAGGCTATTGATTTCTGAACGTTGACCTTGTAACCAGCTATGCAGCTAAAGCTGGCGAGCAGGACCAGAAGTTTATTAATAGAGTTTTTAGGATCCTCTAGATAGAGTATCATGTCGTCAGCAAATAATGATAATTTAACTTCTTCTTTTCCTATTTTTATTCCTTTTATTTCTTTCTCTTGCCTAATAGCTATGGCTAATATTTCCAGAACTATATTGAACAGAAGTGGTGAGAGAGGACATCCTTGTCTTGTTCCTGATCTTAGTGTGAAAGGTTTCAGTTTTTGACCATTTAGTATGATACTGGCTGAAGGTTTCTCGTAGACAGCTTTTATTAGTTTGACATAAAGACCATCTATTCCAATCTTCTGTAGAGTTTTGAACATAAATGGGTGTTGTACTTTGTCAAACGCTTTTTCTGCATCAACAGAGATGACGTATGAATTTTGTCCTTAAGCCTGTTAATATACTGTATAACATTCATTGATTTACGTCTGTTGAACCATCGTTGCATCCCTGGGATGAATCCAGCTTGATTGGGTGTATAATCTTTTTGATAATTCTCTTTATTCTGTTTGCCAGGATCTTATTGAGAATTTTTGCATCGATGTTCATTAGAGATATTGGCCTGTAGTTCTCTTTTTTGGTTGGGTCTTTCTCTGCTTTTGGAATCAGGGTAATGGTTGCATCCAGGAATGAGTTTGGGAGTACTGCTTCCTTTCAATTTGATTGAACAGCTTCAGAAGTAGAGGTACTAACTCTTCTTTAAAAGATTTATAGAATTCAGCGGTAAAACCATCAGGTCCAGGGCTTCTCTTTTTTGGCGAGTTTTTTTATTACATTTTCAATTTCACAGGTTGTTATTGGGGCATTTAACATTTCTATATCTTCTTTATTCGGCTTTGGGAGTTCATATGTGTCTAGAAATCTATCCACCTCTTCTACATTTTCCATTTTATTGAAGTATAAAATTTCAAAGTAGGTGTTTATTGTCCTCTGGACTTCCTTTGGGTCAGTAGTAACTTCTTTGTTCTCATTCCTAATAACATAAATATGAGTCTTTTCATTTGTTTAATGAGGTTGGCTAAGGTCTATCAATTTAGTTTATTCTCTCAAAGAACCAACTTTTTGAATCATTGATATTTTTAACTGTTCTCTTGGCTTCTATTGCATTAATTTCTGCCCTGGTACTTATACTTTCTTGCCTAGTGCGAGTTGGGATGTGTTTTTCTCTTCTCTTTCTAGTCACTTGAGGTTCAGCATTAAGTTGTTTATTTGAGCTTGCTTCGTTTTCTTGATGTAGGCTTTCACTGCTATGAATTTTCCTCGTAGAACTGCATTCATTGTGTCTCATAAATTTCTGTATGTTGTACTGGGGTTATCGTTTAGTTGTAAGAACTGCTCGATTTCTTCTCTAATTTCTTCTGTGACACATTGGTTGGTCAGCAGAGTGTTGTTCATTTTCCATGTGTTTGTGAAGATCCTGGGCTTTCCTTTGCTATTCAGCTCCAATTTCAGGGCACTATGGTCCGACAGTATACAAGGGATAACTTCAATCCCTTTATATTTCTTAAACCTCTTCTATGAATGAGCACATGGTTTATTTTTGAGAATGATCCATGAGCAGCTGAGAAGAATGTAAATTCTGACTTTGTGGAGTGAAAAACTCTGTAGGCACCTATTAAGTCCTTTGCTGAAGAGTCTGGTTGAGCTCAAGGATTTCCTTATTGACTTTTTGTTCAGTCTATCTGTCTCTTTGTGACAGTGGGGTATTGAGGTCCCCTACTATGATTGTATTGGAGTTTATCTGGTTTTTCAAGTCTGTTAATGTTTGTTTATGTAGTTGGGTGCATTAGAATTTGGAGCATCGATCTTTAAGATTGTGATTTCTGTCTCTTGGATTTTTCACTGAACTAAAAGATAGTGTCCATCATTATCTCCCTTTTTCAGTTTTGGCTTGAAATCTATTTTCTCTGCAAATAAAATTGCTTCTCCTGTGTTCTTGCTGTTTCCTGTCGCATGGAGTATTGTTTTCCATCCCTTTACTTTTAGTCCATGGGTTTCTTTCTCAATTAGGTGTGTTTGTTGTATGCAGCAGATTGTAGGATCTTTCTTTTTGATCCACTCTGCCAGTCTGTATCTCTTAATTGATGTGTTGATTCCAGTTACATTAATCATTATGACTGATATAGGTAAATTTAGTGCTGCCATGTTTTCCTGTTCTTGACTGTGTTATTCGACTTTTGCCCTTTTCCTATCAGTTTCTTGTTTGGTTTCATGGGTTGACTCAGTTAAGTCTCATGGATTTGTAACTTTCCTTATTTTTCTCCAAGATATTCTTTAAAATGTTTTGGAGCACAGGTTTTGTATTTGTGAAATTTTGCAGGTGTTGTTTGTCATGGAACTTTCTTATTTCCCCATCAATTTTGAAGGATAGTTTTGCAAAATACATTAGTCTTGGTTGGAAGTTGTTTTCCTTTAGGGCTTTGAAGACTTCACTCCAGACTCTTCTTGCATTGAGTGTTTGAGTTGAGAAATCCGCTGTGATCCTGATGGGCTTCCCTTGGAATGTAACTGTTTTTTTTTTTCTCTGACTGCTTTCAGTGTTTCATTCTTTTTTTTCCCCATATCTGGGACTTTTATGATTATATGCCTAGGTGTAGATATTTTCATGTCACGAGCATGTGGCTTTCTGTATGCTTCATATATTTGTGTGTCCAATTCTTGACCTTTTCCTGTGAAGTTTTCTGCCATTATCTCTGTGAAGAGCTTTTTGATGTCTTTAGCATTGTCTTCTCCTTCTTCAGTGACTCCAATCAATCTTATGTTATTCTTCTTTGAATCATCTAGAAGCTGTTGGATTGACTTTTCGCTATCGCTTGCTTTTTCCACAGATTATGCCTTTCCATTTCATTGGTTGAGATCCTGTCTTCTAGGTCTGAAATTCGGTCTTCTGCCAAATTCATTATATTGCGCAAGCTTTCATTTTCTTTCTTAATTTCCTGGACTTCTGCTTGTAGGTGTTTAAAAGGTTCCAGTGCTTTTGCTATCTTGGATTCTATCAACTCCATGATTTCTCCTTTTGCTTTATTAATCATCATGTTGACAGTGTCTAATATCTCTGCTTTCATCTCAGAGATCAGTTCTGATTTCCATTTTACTAGATTTGCTTTGGTTCCCATTTCTGAGGACCCTGGAGACTAGACTTCAAACTTCTCTATGTCCCTTCCCCGTGTGTTACCTGGAGGTTAAGATCTTTGTATCTGACACTTTGAGTGTTTCCTCATTTCTGACCTGCCCTGTTTTCTGGTGCTGTTTGTTGCAAGTCCCTTTCCTCCTAATAGTTAGGAACCTTAAAATAGCAGTGTTTCCTGGGTTGTTCTTTGCAGTCTGTATTGGGACCTAAAGAAAAACCCCTAGTTCTGGCACACCATATGAGGCACTCAATCAATACAGTCAGAACACCTTCTCCCATCTGCTTTAGAAGCAGGAAGACTGTGGCTCCTGAACTGTTACAATGGCGCTGCCTGTGGTTCCAATGGGCCCACCTTCTCACAAATACAGAGTCTCTGGGCTCACTTGTGCAGCAGGCCTGGAGGCCAGTAGGCTGTAAGCCCTGTGCAGCTGCAATGGTAGGGGCTGTTTTTCCAACAGGCTCACCTACTCACCAATACAAGGTGACTGCATGTGCTTCTGCAGTTGCTGTAGATAAAGTCACACTCTGACCTGCTAACCTCAGTCCCTGGGTGCTCTTCTGGCATGGGCCTGCAAGCCAGTAAGCTCAAACCCCGGTGCAGATTCGGTGGCACAGTTGCCATATCCCAAACCACTTGCTGTTAACCTCAGTCTCTGGGTCCTCTTCCGGCATGGGCCTGGAGTCCTGTAAGCTCTAACCCTGGTGCAGATTCAGTGACACAGATTTGGTGCTGCATCGCCATTTCCCAAGCCGCCCGCTGCTAAACTCAGTCCCTGGGTGCTCTTCTGGCATGGGCCTGGATGCCAGTAAGCTCTAACCCTGGCGCAGATTCAGTGGCACAGTTGCCGTTTCCCAAGCTGCCCATTGCTAGCCTCAGTCCTTCAATTTCCACAGGTTTTGAAAATATACAATCACTAAATCCAAAATATGAATAATTCAAAGATCAAAAATAACGATCAGTAAGAAAAAGGAGGAGACTGTGGGGATGGCAAAGTGAGCTGGGAATCAGGGAGATGAAGAATTCAAAAGGGAAGGAGAAATAAAGATGTGGAAATTTGATATGTACGTGTATTTATACCTTGAGACAAATATAATTATTGTGTATTATAAACATAGACTAATATTGGGCCTGGGGTATAGCTCAGTGGTTCAGTCACCTACCTAGGAAGCAAAAGATCACAAATTGAATCCTAGGTACCAAAAAAAAAAAAGAGAGAGAGAGAGAGAACAGAACTAAAAATATACAGAATGATCATAAAAATTATGAAATATTAAAAATAAAAACTGTAAAATAGTGATCTCTAGAAGTGAAAGAGAAAAGAGGAGGCGAAAGGAGGAGAGAAAAGTAATGTTGAGTAATAGGAACCAAAATACGGGAGAAGTATTTTAATTTTCTCCAGCATGGTACAGTGATTACAGTTTGCAATGATTATTTACATATTTTAGCTCTCAATCTTTATAATAATGAGGCACAAGCAAAATCACTTCCAAAATGCTATCCTGGAGGTTTTAATTACATAGTTTTGTAAAAAATTAAAAGAGAATTCTAAGTTTCTCAACCCAAAGGATTATTATATTTTTAAAGAGAACATATAGTTACTTCAAAATGAGGATTATATATTGTATACATATGTTGAACTACCACACTGCATGTCACTATTATTTACATTTATTATTCATGAATTAAGTGTAAACAATGTCCAAAATGTATGATAGGTAGGATGAAATAGTAAAAAATATTCAAAGGGAAACAGAAATGGGGTAGGGAAAGTAAGCAAAAAAGGGAAAGAAAAAATTTAATTGTACAAAGAAAAAATGGAAACAAATATCTTCTGTATAGGGATTTGGGGGCTGGAGGGAGGATGAGAATGTGGGAAAAATAAGGATCAAGATATATTGGGTCAGGGATTTAGCTCAGTGGTTCTGGCTCCTGCCTTGCAAGCACAAGGACCAGGTTTGATTCCCCAGTAACCAGATACAACAACTCACGCCCACCAGCAATCAGAATCACATGCCATAGTGCCAGGCCATGGTGGCTCACACTATAATGCCAAAACTTGGGAGGCAGAGGCAGGACGATTTCTGAGTTCAAAGCTGAGTTCAAGACCAGCCTGGACTACAAAGTGAGAACCTGTCTCAAAACACTAAAAAAAAAATCTCAATGAGAAATGCAATTATAATGTATTCCTAAAATGAGCCAATAACTCAATTTCTCTCTCTCTGACTCTCAGTTTTTATAGACTTCTCTGTAATTGTTTATCATAAGCAGATTAAACATTTTAAGTTATGTGTAATATTTCATGACGGTACTATGCTATATACACTTCTGATAATTTTTCATATTCTTTTTCACTAATGTATTATTAATTAATGCTGCAGAAATATTTTGCTATTGTTAAGTTCAACTGTGTTTCTGAATCAGGAGTCATTTTGTCTCCCAGATTACAACGAGCAATATTCAGAGATGGTTTAGGCTGCCCGACAAGGAGGAGTCATTACAGGTTGGAGACGCTATTTAACATTCAACAGTGCACAAGGTAGCTTTCACCAGAAAGACAAACCTGGCCCAGAATGTCAGGTATAAAGTGTTTAATACCTTGTGATAGAGAATCCTGTGCTTTAAACATTTACAGCTGTCTTCAAAACATTTTTCCAGTATGCAACACCAGTTCAAATTGCTTCTACCGAATTATTCTATTTATTTAAAAATTTCAATAATGAACTGGCCATACTCTCCAGTAAATCCAGTAGTTGTTAAGACTGAGGCAGGAAGATTGAGCTTGTTTAACCTGGGCTACATAGTGAGACTGTCTGAAAAATCCAAACAAAACAAAACTACGATCTCAGTAAATAGAATAAAGTATTTTCCCAAAGCAAGAGAGAGTGAAAATAATCATTTTTCTTTACACTGTTACTGAATTTTAGCAAACATCACATAGTTTATCATTTCCCCCTTTTATTATTATTCATTGAATGTTCTACCATTATCAACATTTTCAATAGTTTTTACAAATTACTATTTCTCTACTCACAGGGTGTTTATTGAGCCATAAGTAGTCTTAAACTTTATGTAGTTACATGGGTATATCTTCTTCTTCCCAAGGTTCTCACCAAACATGATTTGATCACTATACATTTTATAAATAATTTCTAGGTGTTTATCTAAACCAAATTTTCTACTTTTACACTGAGGACTCTAACTTAATGATTATTAGTTGAGTACTAGCTTACCTTACTCTCCAATAGACATTTGAATAAATTTTTATTCCACAAGGCAATCTCTTCCTACTAAATTGAAATGTAACCTTATCACATATGAACTTTCCAGAAGAATTAATTCTTGATTCATTCACCAAACAATTATAGGGTATATGTTACAAACCAGAGTATTATGGGACCATTATATGTTCCATTGTAATATATAGAGTTTGTGTCGATTCAATTACTAATCCACATTAATTTTTTTAACATTCTATATCTTATTGCATCTAATTTTGAGACTTCATTCCATTTTGTTTAGTTTAGTTCTTTTCAATCAACCTAGTTTCATTCTCCCTACATCCTTTTAATTACACAATTTCTCATTTTAAAAGATTTATTTGTATCTTATTGCATACAGATACATGTGCACAGACAGTTTTGTGAGAATACAAAAATGGAGCAAACAGGTGAGTTCTCTGCTCATCTTTGTATTGTACAAAGGTCATTTGGACCTTCACATACACTTTTTTAATAAACTGAATTTACTGGTACAGTGTAGGAATACGTCATGATCACATACCTCACTAAGGACTTGTACCTCTCCATGATATACCTTGATTTTTTTTCTATTACCCTGTCTTCTCTTCACAAGCCTCCTCTATAGATATAGATTAATTAAAGTGAAATAAATGCATGCATGGCACAATATTTCTGAGAATAAATCATGGAAGTAATAAGATGTAACTGGCATGGCATATACACAGTTTTATAGAGAATGTCTTAGTGAGACTATTGCATGATGGCTAAGACACAAACTTGTGCTACAGTGTGCCCATGAGGACTTGGCCAAAAAAGAGATTGAAATCCAAAGATAATGAGGAAAGATGTCACATAGTAGAAGCGAGGAAAAGTTCTGCCTCTACTACCATTGGACCACATCAAAATACAGTAGTCAAGTAAATACAGAATAGATACAATAAATTCTTTTCTTTCATATTAAAAGTGTTCAGTTTTCTGTGATTTCCACATGTTCCTGTGTTTATTTTCTTGACACAAACTTGTCCTGGGACCCCTTTCAATATGAGGTTTGAAAGCATAAATTTGTCATTACCTTTGAGTTTACATACATTTACTGTTTCTTTTTTTCATACTTTTGCAGGATACCCGGGAGATAAAACCTTAGAAGCATTTTCTCCCGTTAAGCCTCTCAGGCTTGATCTGAATTCATTATCTCATTTGATTTTTTATTTCCATTTAATCTGTGTATCTCTTCACTTTTTGTTTCTTCAAATGCAGAACACAACAACAAAATTCAGTCCCATGTTTATTCACCCATGGAAAACATAAAATGGAATTCTAAGTATTATGCATTAGAGGGAAGATAACCTGATCTGTCTGTTTGGTAGTGGATACAGTCATAGCCTAAACAAGGTGTTGAAATGGTCAGAGTGCTGTGGTTTGCACATATGCACAATCGTCAGAGGAGAAATACTTTAAATGATTATTTTTATTGTAATATAGAGGAAAATTCAAATGCATGTAGCAGTAAGGAGAGTTCTCATTTGAATTTGACAACATTAATAACGCATCAGAATTGCATGGTATGGAAAACGGGATCCTTGTGTCCAGAAGTCACTTTCTCAGGCCTCACTGGTCCTCAAGGTGTTGGTTGTTCACAGAGCACCTGCTTACGCAGTCATAACCAGACCCTAGGTTTTATTCCAAGCAGCGTGCGCACACACACACACACACACACACACACACACACACATGCACGCACGCATGCACAAACACACCTCCCACTTACTCTCTTAATGTGTTTGTTTTCATTAACTTCATTATATTCATGTGGCATGTTACGTGTTTATTCATTTTTAAATAGTTTTATTGAGATATATTTGAAACCCAAAGGACAAAATATATTTAATATGTATATTCATAGATGTGCAATACTTTCACCAGAAAATAGGTCTTAGACACTTAATTTTTTTTTATCTCCTTATATTCTTAGTCCATCATCAAGGTGTAGTAATGTTTATTTTTCAGCTGTGGCTAATCATTTTGTAGAAAGTACTTGGAATGTGCTAAGTACTCAGTAGATATTTCTCAAATGTAAGAACTACTATCTCATTAAAACTATAGAATGCATTACCTCATGGGGAAAAGGCTTAGAACGGAATAGAAATTATAAATCAGGAAAAGCAGTAAGGTTACTCTATGAGGATCACATCACAAAATACATAAAATAATTTACAAACTGGAGAACATTAATTAGAGCAGTATATGAGTGACATCGATGTGTGTGAGTACCACTCATGTGACTTTTTCTTTTTCCTGGAAGTTGTATCTACTACATGGAGCTGGGAAACCACACAAGAATTTCAGATTTCTTTCTTCAAGAATTTTCAGAGAACCCAGAACTGCATCCTCTCATATATGGGCTTTTCCTCTCCATGTACATGACTACAGTGCTGGGGAATCTGCTCATCATCCTGGCCATCATCTCAGACTCCCACCTGCACACACCCATGTACTTCTTCCTTTCCAACTTGTCCTTCATGGACGTCTGTTTTACCTCCACCACGGTAACCAAGATGCTGGTGAACATCCAGACAGAGAGCAAAGTCATTAGCTATGCAGGCTGCATCACTCAGATGTATTTTTTCTTGCTTTTTGTGGAGTTGGACAACTTCCTCCTGGCTGTGATGGCTTATGACAGGTTCATAGCCATCTATCACCCTCTCCACTACACAGTCATCATGAGCCGCCCACTCTGTATGGTGCTGGTATTGGTGTCCTGGATGGTGAGCGTCCTACATGCCTTGTTGCAAAGCCTGATGGTGCTGAGCTTGTTCTTCTATGAGGACTTGGTAATCCCACACTTTTTCTGTGAACTTAATCAGGTGGCACAGTTTACCTGTTCTGATACCTTTGTGAATGACTTGGTGATGTATTTTGTACTTGTGCTATTGGCTACTGTTCCCCTTAGTGGCATCCTTTACTCTTACACTAAAATATTCTACACCATACATGCCATCTCATCTGCTCAGGGGAGGAATAAAGCATTTTACACCTGTGTGTCCCACCTCTCAGTTGTCTCCTTATTTTATTGCACAGGTCTAGGTTTGTACCTCTGCTCTGCTGTCACCCATAGCTCACACTCAAGTGCAATAGCATCTGTGATGTACACTCTAGTCACACCAATGCTGAACCCCTTCATCTACAGTCTGAAAAATAAAGACGTAAAGAGAGCTCTGAGAAGACTCTTTGGAGGGAAATTGTAAAAGCAGGGATTGCCCTGAGGTTAAAGAGCTCTCATGTTTGCAAAACTTTCAAACCTTTTGAGTCTATAACTGTGATACTTTGATTAGACTATGAAAATAGAAGTTATTCCTTGTAGTTATTTCCCAGGTTTTTCTATTTCCCTATGCAATATAAGCAATTCAAAACAGTGTTTTCTTTGTGTTACCAAAATTCTCAAAATTATTACCAAACCGGAACAGAAATACCAATTTACCTACTGGCTCAGAAAGAATATCTTAAAAATAATTTCATCCTAAATCATATATTATATTGCACAATGTTTCTTTTATTTTACTAAAGAACTGGTGATGGAGTTTCCATTGTGCATGGAAAAATTGCACTGAAAAACTGATGTAATGTATCTAACTCTGAAGTCAATAGTTTCCTGTTTTATGTATCATTCTTTTGTCTATAGCTGCTTTAATTGTTCTTATTGATAATGTAGACTTCAACATGCTTGTGTATTTTAGACTTTATTCTTGAGTTTAAATATTTAATCTTAATTGATACATAATATTAGTACATATTTATGGGATACAAGATGTTTTGACTCATATATATGTTTTGCCTCATATATAATAATGTTAAATAATTATCAACATGGGGCAGTTACCTTATCTGTCACTTGAAGCTAATCATTTCTTTCTACTGAATAAATGTTAAAATCCACTCTTCCAACAATTTTGAGATATGCAATGCATTTTTTCCTTTACTGAGTTTATTAGTGCATTTTAGATATGCATTATGATCACATTCCTTATTTTATTTTATTTTTTAGGTTTTTTTGAGACAGGGTCTCACTTCGCGGTTCAGGCTGGCCCTGAGCTCAGCCTCAAACTCACACCACAGCAATCCTCCTGCCTCTGCCTCCCGAGTTCTGGGATGACAGACGCCAGCCACCACGTTCGGCACTATGGTATGTGGGTACTGCTTGCTGCTGGGCGTAAGTCTCCACGCCCAGTGTGGTATGTGGTTACCAGGGATGGAACCCGGGTCCTTGCGCTTGCAAGACAGATGTTGGAACCACTGAGCTAAATCCCCAGCCCCATGATCACATTCTTCATTCAGAATATTCAATGTCACTGGTCAGTCAAGGGATGTAGATGAAAACAAGGTAGATATTTCATCTCACTCTGGAAAGAATGGCTGCTATCAATAAATCAAGCAACAGTAATTGCTGGTGAGGCTGTGATGAAAAGAAAACCTTTTGCACTGTTGGTGGGAATGTAAACTGGTGTGACCACGAGGGAAATCAAGGTGGAGACTGCTTGAAAAACTAAGATTAGAGGTTCCGTTTGAACCTGCTGAGTATATTCATGGAACAGTTAAAAGCGCCATACCACAGAAACATATGTTCCCAGGTTTATAACAGCTCAGTTTGAAACAGCTAAATTTTGGAAAGATCCCAAAAGTCTATCGTTTAATGAGTGGATAAATAAAATGTGATTTTTCTATAAAATGGAGTATTATTCAGCCATACAGAAAGATAAAGGAGACACTGAGGCTCCAATCAAAGCATTACTTTGTTCTCCTACTCAGGAGCTTGCTTCTATTTCAGCTTAGTATTTAAAGTGCTCATCATAATCATAGGCAAAACACAGACCAAGAGACATTTATTCACTCCTTTATCTTAAATGATGTTTTGTGTTCTAAGGAACATTTTTGAATTGATAACATTATATGATAGCTAATACATTAGTAGTTCTTATAGGCAAAAGACAAGATAGGAAGAAAGGAAATAAGGCCCTCAAAGGGTCAAGTTTAAGGATCTTGGGTTTGTGAAACTGTCTGTGTTTTAACTGTTACAGTGTACATAAATTGAGTTATGTAACATATTACTAATGGGAAAACTCAGTGAAGAAGGCATGGGTCTCTCTGTTTTGTTTCTTATATGTGCATGCTAATTTAAAATAATCCTCAAATTAAAGTTTGATAAAAATTTGAAATGACATCCTGATCATTTGAGAAATGTAGATGAAAACAACACTGAGATTTCATCTCACTTCACAAACAATGGCTGCTATCTTAGAGTTAGCCAGCAGCAAATGTTAGTGAGGCTGTTGGTGGGAATGTAGACTCATACAACCTCTGTGGATATCAATATGTAGAGCCCTCAAAAAGCTAGGATTGGAGGTCCCATGTGACCCAGACATTGCTCTGCTACGTATATACACAAAAGAATTAAAACATTCATATCACAATGACATATGTGCACCCATGCTTATAGCAGTTTAATTTGTGATTGCTACATCTTGGAAACCACCCAAATGTCCATTAACAGGAGACTGGAAAAAGAAGAAGTGGTTATTTTATAGAATGAAGTATTATCCTGCCATTAAAAATGATAAGACTGAATCATTCATACTCAAATGTATGCACCTCAGGACATTCTCTTAAGTAAAATAAACAGGTCACAGATGTGTAAATATGGTATCTTATCTCTGGTATTACAAAATGAAGATGTAAATAAATTCTAGTGTATATACGGTTGATATTATGAAATGGAAAATATTTAAAAGGAAAGAGGATGTAGGGTAAATAAGGAGGAGGAAAAGAATATGGTAGTAATTTTTTAAAAAGAGAACCAAAGTTTATGTATATAAGGGAAAGGGGGTGCAGAATTGGTGGGGAAAAAGGAGAAATGAAAATCAAGTCGTGTCATATTCTGGTACAAACTCTCAATGTGGAATGCGATGATGATGTGTATTCATAATGTGTGAAAAATTTTTGAATAAATATAAATTTTAAATAGAACAGTGAAAAATTCATGAAAAAGATTTTCTTACAAATGAAAATTATATATTGAATCCGCGGTGGGGTTGGAGCTTGCTGGCCTCCATCCCCAAAATGAAACAGTGCCCAGGAACTGAGTTTAGCAATGGCAGCACTCAGAGGCAGCTTTGGAGGTGGTGTCTAGCACAACTGCATCTGCGCAGGGATTGGAGTTTTCTGATCTTCACAGCCACGCCTGAAGAATGCCATGGAACTGAGTATGACAGCGGGAAGAGCCAGAAAGTAGCAGACCATGCCATTGCAGCCAAGGAAGGCCAGAGTCTGACTTCCCCAATGTCAACTGCACAAGCACATCCAGTGACCTTGTACTGGTGAGGAGGTGGGCAGTTAGACCATCAGCCAGGACATTGAAACAGCACAGGGCCTGGAGCCTACTGGCATTCAGGCTGACTGCACAAGCAATCCCAGAGACTCTGTACAGGTGAGCAGGCAGGCCCATTGAAACCTCAGGCAGCGCCATTATAGCAGTGCAGGAGCCAGAGCCTTCCTGCCTCTAAACCAGACAAGACAAGATGTTCTGACTGTATTGATTGAGTGCCTCATATCATATGCCAGAACTAGGGGTTTTTCTTTAGGTCCCAATACAGACTGTGAAGAACAACCCAGAAAACAGATATTTTAAGGTTGCTAACTATTAGGAGAAGAGACTTGAAACAAACATCCCCAGTAAACAGGGCAGGTACAAAGACAAAAACAACAGCAATGACAAAAACTCAGAGATGAACAAACACTAAAAGTCACAGATACAAAGATCCTCCCCTCAAGGTAACACAGGGAGAAAGGAAATAGAGAAGTTTGAAGGCCAGTCTCCAGGGTCCTCAGAAATGGTAACCAAAGCAGATCTAGTACAATGGAAATCAGAATTGATCTCTGAGATGAAAGCAGAGATACTGGACACAGTCAACACGATGATTAATAAAGCTAAAGAGGAAATCATCAAGTTGATAGAATACAAGATAGCAAAAGCAATGGAACCTTTTGAACACCTACAAGCAGAAGTCCAGGAAATTAAGAGAGAAAATGAAAGTTTGTGCGATAGAATGAATATGGCAGAAGACCAAATTTCAGACCTAGAAGACAGGATCTCAACCAATGAATTGGAAAGGTGTAAACTATGGAAAAAAGCAAGCGATAATGAAAAGTCAATACAATAGCTCCTAGATGATTCAAAGAAGAATAGCATAAGATGAGTTGGAGTCAATGAGGAAGCAGGAGACAATGCTAAAGACATCAAAAGCTATTCACAGAGATAATGGCAGAAAACTTCATAGGAAAAGGAATAGAACTGAAGATACAAGTATACGAAGCATACAGGATGCTCCATGTGTTTGTGAGGATCCTGAACTTTCCTTTGCTATTCAGCTTCAATTTCAGGGCACTATGGTCCAATCGTATACAATGGATAACTTCAATCCCTTTTTATTAGGAAAAACCTGTTCTATGAATGAGCACATGGTCTATTTTTTACCATGACCATGCCATGACATAAAATAATATATACCTACGCATATAATTATAAAAGTCGTAGATATCCAAAACCAGAATGAAATACTTAAAGCAGTCAGAGAAAAGAAAACAGTTACATTCCAAGAGAAGCCCGTCAGGATCACAGCGGACTTCTAAACTCAAACCCTCAATGCAAGAAGAGCGAGGAGTGAAGTCTTTCAAGCCCTAAAGGAAAACAACTTCCAACCAAGACTGATGAATCCTGCAAAACTATCCTTCAAAATTTATGGGGAAATAAGATATTTCCATGACAAAGAACACCTGAAAACTTTAAAAATATGAAACCTGTGCACCAAAACATTTTAAAGAATATCTTTGAGAAAAATAAGTAAAGTTACAAATCCATAAAACCTAACTGAGTGAACCCATGGGACCAAACATGAAACTGATGGGAAAAGGGAAAAAGTAGAAAAACACAGCCAAGAACAGGAAAATACAGCAGCACTAAATTTGCCTATATCAATCATAACCATTAATGTCAGTGGACTCAACGCACCAATTAAGAGATACAGACTGGAAGAGTGGATCAAAAAGCAAGATTCTATAATCTGCTGCATACCAGAAAAACACCTAATTCAGAAAGAAATCCTTGGGCTGAAAGTAAAGGGATGGAAAACACTACTCCACATGACCGGAAACAGCAATAAAGCAGGAGTGGTGATCTTATTTGCAGACAGAATAGACTTCAAGCCAAAACCAAAAAGAGAGAAAAAGATGGACACTATATTTAGTTCATGGAATAATCCAAGAGCAAGAAATCACAACCTTAAATAACTATGCTCCAAATTCTAATACACCCAACTGTATAAAACAAATATTAACTGACTTGCAAAAGCAGATAAACTCCAATACAATAATAGTAGGGGACCTCAATACCCCACTGTCACAAAGTGACAGATCAACTGGACAAAAAGTCACTAAGGAAATCCGTGAGCTCAACCAGACTCTTCAGCAAATGGACTTAGAATATACCTACAGAGTATTTCACCCTAAAAGTCAGAATATACATTCTTCTCAGTTGCTCATGGATAATTCTCAAAAATAGACCATGTGCTCATTGATAGAATAGGTTTATGCTAATAAAAAGGGATTGAAGTTATCCATTCTATACTGTTGGACCATCGTGCCCTGAAATTGGACTTGAATAGCAAATGAAAGCCCAGGATCCTCACAAACACATGGAAACCGAAAAACACTCTGCTGACCAACCAATGGGTCACAGAAGAAACTAGAGAATAAATTGAACAGTTCCTACAACTAAATGAAAACACCAATACAACATACACAAATTCATGGGACACAATGAAAGAAGTCCTATGAGAAAAATTCAGAGCAGTGAAGGCCTACATCTAGAAAACGGAGCAAACTCAAATAAACAATTTAATGTTCAACCTCAAGAGACTAGAAAGAGAGGAGCAAAACAAACCCAAAGCTCACAACAGGCAAGAAATTATAAGGATCAATGCAGAAATTAATGCAATAGAATCCAAGAGAATGGTTCCAAAAAATCAATGAATTGAAAATTTGATTCTTTGAGAGGATAAAAAAAATTGATAGACCCTTATCCAACCTCATTAAACAAAGGAAAGAAAAGGCTCATATCCACGCCATTAGGAATGAGAACGAAGAAATTACTATTGACCGAGAGGAACTCCAGAGGATAATAAACACTTATGAAAATTTATACTTTAATAAAATGGATAATGTGGAAGACATGGATAGATTTCAAGACACATATGAACTCCCAAAACTGAATAAAAAGATATAGAAATGTTAAATATCTCAATATAATACTGTGAAATTGAAAATGTAATTAAAAATTTGTCAATGAAGAAAAGTCCTGAACCTGATGACTTTACTGCTGAATTCTATAAAACGTTTAAAGAAGAGCTAGTGCCCCTACTTCTGAAACTCTTCAATGAAATTGAAAGGGAAGCATAGTCCCAACCTCATTCTTGGAAGAACCATTAACCTTATTCCAAAAGCAGAGAAAGACCAATCCAAAAAAGATAACTACAGGGCAATATCTCTAAGGAACATTGATAAAAAAATCCTCAGTAAGATCCTAGCCAACAGAATACAGAGAATTATCAAAAAGATTATATAACTTGATCAAGTTGGATTCTTCCCAGGGATGCAAGGATTGTTCAACATATGTAAATCAACAAATGTTATATACTATATTAACAGGCTTAAGGACAAAAATCATATGGTCATCTCATTTGAAGCAGAAAAAGCATTTGACAAAATACAACACCCATTTATGTTCAAAACTCTGCAGAAGATTGGAATAGATGGTCTGTATCTCCAACTAATAAAA
This sequence comes from Petromus typicus, assembly GCA_004026965.1. Classification (NCBI taxonomy): domain Eukaryota; kingdom Metazoa; phylum Chordata; class Mammalia; order Rodentia; family Petromuridae; genus Petromus; species Petromus typicus. The sequence continues at coordinate 41,348 of PVIR01012263.1, forward strand.
ACTATCTATGAGAAACCTTCCCCAGTATCATACTAAATGGTCAAAAATTGAAACCTTTCACACTAGGATCAGAAACAAGACAAGGATATCCTCTCTCATCACTTCTGTTCAATATAGTTCTGGAAATATTATCCATAGCAATTAGGCTAGAGAAAGAAATAAAAGCAATAAAGATAGGAAAAGAAGAAATTAAATTGTCATTACTTGCTGATGACCTGATTCTATATATACAGGATCCTAAAAACTCAATTAAAAACCTGCTGAACCTAATTGCCAATTTTAGCCATGTAGCTTGTTACAAGGTCAATGCTCAAAAATCAATAGCCTTTGTATACACAAACAGTAGACCCACTGAGATAGAAATTGGGGAGTCAGTCACTTTCACAATAGCACCCCAAAAAACTAAAATATCTAGGAATCTATCTAACAAAGGAAGTGAAAGAACTCTACTCAGATAACTATAGCATTCTGAAAGGCGATAGAAGATGATATCAAAATGGAAAAGCATACCTTGCTCCTAGGTAGGAAGAATAAATATTGTCAAAATGGCTATACTTTCAAAGCTACTCTACAGATTCAACACAATCCCGAATAAAATCCCAAGAGCATATTTCACAGATCCAGAGAAAAAAATCCAAACTTTCATCTGGAACCACAAAAGACCTAGAATAGCCAAAGCAATTCTAAGCAACAGGGACATGGTGGGGGTATTACAACTCCGAACCTGAAACTATACTATAGAGCCAACATGATAAATACTGCATGGTGCTGACAAAGTAACAGACCAGAGGATCAGTGAAATAGACCAGAAGATCCAGAAACTACTCCAGATATACTGATCCACCTCATCTTTGACAAAGGAGCCAAAAATCCCCAATGGAAGAAACATAGCCTCTTTAACAAATGGTGCTGGAAAAACTGGAATATAGCCTGCCATAGACTAGAACTAGATCTAACTCTTTACCATGCACCAAGTTAAAATCAAAGTGGATAAGAGACCTAAATATTAAAATAGACACTCTAAACCGGTTGCAAAAGCTGTTATGTAAAACTCTTAAAGACACTGGCTTAGGGAAAGACTTATTGAGCCAAATGTCTATAGCAAAGGAGTTGGCAGAACAAATAAATAAATAGGACATCATTCTTTTTAAAAACTTCTGCACAGCAAAGGAAACAGAGCAAAAAAGGAAACCAACAATGTGGGAAAATATCTTTACCAGCTGTTCCTCAGACAAAGGGTCACAGTCTAGAATATATAAAGAGCTCAAAATATCAGCCCATCCAAATTTAATGACCCAATTCAAATATGATCATCTGAAATGAACAGATATTTTATGGAGGAAGAAGTAACAGCAGCTTAGAAGCATATGAATAGTTGCTCATCATCATTAGTTATGCAAGAGATGCTGATGAAAACAACACTGAGATTTTATCTCACTGCACATAGAATGGCTGCCATTTCAGATTCAGCCAACAGCAAATGTTGGTCAGGCTATGAAAAAGAAGGAACCCTTCTCTACTATTGGTGGGACTGTAGACTCGTACAACCCCTGTGGAGATCAGTTTGGAGATTCTTCAAAAAGCTAGGATTGGAGGTCCCATTTGACCCAGCCATCGCCCTGCTAGGTATATACACAAAAGAATTAAAAGACTCATATCACGGTGACATATGTGCACCCATGTTTATAGCAGCTCAGTGTGATTGCTACATCCTCGAAACAATCCAAATGTCCATTAACTGGAGACTGGATAAAAAAGCTGTTGTTCTTCTACAGAATGGAGTATTACTCTACCATAAAAAATGATAAGTTTGAATCATTTCTACTTAAATGGATATACCTTGAGGATATCCTCATAAGTGAAATAAAATAGGTCACTGATAAGTAAATATTGCATCTTTTCTCTGGTATGAGAAAAAAAAGATGTAAATGAGTTCTAGAATTGTATGTTATATATTGTGAAGTAGAAAACAGTCAAAGTGAAATAGGATAGAGAGGGAAAAGTAATGAGATTATAACAAAAAAGAAAGGAAAACAACTTTATTTATATGGAGGGTATTAGGGTGCTTAGGGCTATGGGAAAAAATGAGAATTAAGTTGTGTCTTATACTGGTACAAATCCCCATTGTGGAGTGCAATCATGATGCGTATATGCAATGTACAAATAAATGTTTCAATTAAAAAATATATATGTGAAGGATTCTGGGAAGATGGCGGAATGGTAAAAGCTAGAGACCACCGCCTCCGTAGAAATTGTTCTTAAACCTGAAAATGCCAGTTGTGGGGAAAAAAAGGAAGGACAGCAGAAAAACCTAGATTGAAGAGATAAGAAGCAAACATTGATTAAAGCCAAAGAAAAAACAGAGACCTAGGGAGCAATCTGTCCCTTCTACCCTCTCCCCGGAGGGGGAGGGGCGGTCTACCCTGCCAGACCTCGCACAGGCGCCCCAGCACGGGAACCCAGAGACTGCAGAGGGCGCACAGCCGGCCTCTGAGACACCGGTGCCCTGCGAGAAGCAGAATTGCGTGCCAGACCTGCTGCAGCTGCGGTAAAGGGTGGAACACTCCCAGATCTGGACTCCCGGGAGAGGGCAAAGGACCAGCGCCAGGAAGCCCCGCCCACCACCCTCCGGACCGAGGATCCGCGCTACCAGGAGAAGAGGGCTCCGAACCCCTGCGGGATCGACCAAGATCGTCTCCACCACAGAGATCCGGCGACCCCAACACCTCCAGCCCTGGGACGCTCCAACTCTGGACTCCAATTGGGACCCCCACTTTCCGCCATACTGAAGGGGGTGAGCCCTGCTCGGAGACCAGAAACCTGGGCATCGGTGAGTTTGGGGTACAGCGCCACCTACAGGACACTGGGCTCACATCAGGGGAAAGACTGCAACTTCACAGCTTTTTCCCTGTGGCCTATAAACCTCAAACTGTGTCTAGCCCATAACAGAATCAACGGTTCTTCGCCTCCAGCTGGCTATTAGTGCACTCAATCTTACCCTATTCTGTTTTTATCTCCACCTATTTTATTTAGGTCTGTGTTTTTGTTATTCTTTTTGCTGCTTTTCTTTTTCCTCCCACCCCATTCCTCTCCTTTTTTTCCCTTCATCTCTCCCTTTTCTCTACTCCGTGCCCACTCTATTAGCCTTCATTTCTCTATTTCATTTCATCCTTTAATCTTATTACTAATCTCTTCCTCCTCTATATCTCTGCCACATAACTCCTTAGTAACTCTTTCACTTCTAGAAGGTGATGCTTGAATGCTGTCAATATATCCATGATTAACATTAAGTATGGGCATCTGATCATAGTTCTGGCTTATGAGGTTGGAGGGGTCAGAACAATAACTACCAGTTTACCATCACTGGGGTTCTGTTTGATATTGTTAATGTTTAGTGCTTTTATTGGATTATGGTTGAAAATATTAAGACTTAGTGCTAATATTAAGGGACCTAAATATTAGGAAGAAAGAAACTTGCAACAAACATCACGTTAATAGGGCAACTACAAAGGCAAATACAACAGCAGGGATAAAAGCTCAGACATGAGGAAGAATTCAAAATCTCAAATGCAGAGATCCTCACCCCAAGGTAGTATGAAGGGAAGGGAAATGGAGAAATCTGAAACTCAGCCACCAGGACTCTCTGAGGTAGTAACTAGAGAAGACCTAATACAATGGAAATCTGAACTGATTTCTGAGATAAAAACAGAGATACTGGACATAGTTAATGATATGATTAATAAGGCCAAAGAGGAGATCAAGGATCTAATAGAAGTGGAGATAGCCAAGGCAATGGAACCTCTTAAGCAGCTACAAATAGAGACCCAGGCAATCAAAAAAGAAAATGAAAGTTTACGCAGTAGAATAAGCACTGTAGAAGACCGAATCTCAGATCTAGAGG
>PVIR01012264.1:0-45132 GCA_004026965.1 Petromus typicus
GTGTACCTATCTGTGACCTATGTATTTCACTTATGAGGATATCCTCAAGGTCTGCATGGTACTGGCAAAGTAACAGACCCGAGGATCAATGGAGTAGACTAGAAGATCCAGAAACTACTCCAGAGACACTGAGCCACCTCATCTTTGACAGAGGAGCCAAAAATCCTCAATGGAGGAAAGATAGCCTCTTTAACAAATGGTGCTGGAAAAACTGGGCTTTAACTTGCCAAAGACTAAAACTAGATCTAACTCTTTCACCGTGTACCAAGCTAAAATCAAAGTGGATAAGAGACCTAAATATTAAAACAACACTCTAAACCTTCTGCAAAACAGGTTAGGTAAAACTCTTGAAGACACTGGCTTAGGGAAAGACTTCCTGAACAAAACTTCTATAGCACAGGAATTGGCTGAGGAAATCAACAAATGGGACCTCATTCTTTTAAAAAGCTTCTGCACAGCAAAGGAAACCACCAACAGAGCAAAAAGTCAACCAACTATGTGGGAAAAAATATTTACCAGCTGTTCCTCAGACAAAGGGCTACTATCTAGAATATTTTTGAGTCTTTTTTTGGGTAGGAATGAGGAACTTCTCCCAGATTAATGCCCTTCCTTTGAAAGTAAACTTCTTTTCATATCTTATTGGCTGCATGCTTTTTTCTGAACAGTTCATTGACAGAAGTCGTGGAGTGGCATGATTGCTATAGATCAGAATTCCTAACTTTTATTGTCACAGACATCTTTGTCAACTGTAGACCCTGTTCATAATGTTGTTTTAATATATTAAATAGAACACACATGCTTTGAAATAAAACCAATTAGGCTGGGGATTTAGCTCAGTGGTTCCAGCGCCTGTCTTGCAAGTGCAAGGACCCGGGTTCGATTCCCCGGCAACCACATACCATACTGGGTGTGGAGACTCACGCCCAGCAGCAACCAGTACCACATACCACAGTGCTGGGCGTGGTGGCTCACACCTGTCATCCCAGCACTCGGGAGGCAGAGGCAGGAGGATTGTGATGTGAGTTTGAGGCTGAGCTCAGGGCCAGCCTGAACCAGAAAGCGAGACCCTGTCTCAAAAAAAAAAAAAAAAAAGAGAAGAAAAGAAAAGAAATAAAACCAATTATATTGTAATACGTATATATTTATAATGTTCAATATAGGTTTAAAAATTATATAGCACTACTTATACTTCTTTATGAACTCATTAACAAGACCTAGTCATGAGTCTGGTAACTAATGGCAATCTTGAAATGGTGATGAGAGTGTAAATGTTATTTCAAAATAGCTATAATTGTGATGGTACATGAAAAAACATTTCTGTGAGTGACAAAGTTACAGGTACTTTTTCATGTTACTCTGGTTTGTTACCAACACTGACAATTAAAATTCTAATTTATGACTTCCTTGGCTTAGACTAAGCATCTTGGGTGAGATGAGGTAACTTTTAAAGATTGAAAATAACCATGAGGATTTTTTTGTTCTGTCGAGAGATTTTTTTTCTATCCTATTGAAATTTGGTCATCAAGTCCAATTTATGAATTCCTTGGCTTAGGCCAAGCATCGTGGATGAAATGGGGATGACTGTCAACCATAGCAATCATCAGAATGTTAGCTCTGGTTTCATAATAGTTTCTAAAATTAGGAGAAAAAAATCCAACTACAGTAGACCCCTGAAATTTGTGGAGGTTACTTTCCTAGAGCACCTGCAAATAATGTAAAACCGTGAATGTCAGATATTGTCGTAAAAATGCTTATTTTTATAGTTTAAACCTTAAATATGCTGTATCTCCCACAGTTCTATAATTTAATTTAATAAAATACTGTATTACGAAAGCCTTAGGGTTACAGGGCAACAGCCTGTCAGCAGCAAGAACTGAATAATGCTCTTGGATTGGCAACTTGCAAAATTCTCACCCCCCCAAAAAATTGCAGAGGGTATTTATGGTTTCTGCAAAAATGCAGGGGTTTCTGTGAACAATTAGTAGTTAGATTCTAGGGAAAAATCCACAAACTTCTGAGACTGAAGACTCTAAACCTCAACTTTATTCAGTTATACTCTATATCTGAAAATATGTAAAGAAGCTTGGAAAAATTTAAAATACTATAAAATCTTCAGTGTCAAAGTTGAACATATTTCTTGAGATATAATTTGTACACATACATAAGTATGCGCACACACACACACACACACACACATATACTTTTTGACTGACTGGGGCTAGACAAGGGTATGTCCCTTGACTTTTGCAAACATACCATCACTATTAGAAAAAAGCAATTCAGAGTTCCTGTTATTAGCATTATCTTTGTATGTGAAAGACTATTATTATGATAGATTTATAGAATATTTTATGCTGGACCTTCTTGTAAAGTGTATAAGAGATATATAGAAAGTAAAATCCAATTGCTGACTTTAAAAAATTGATAATCTAGATGTTATTATCTTCAATTCACAATAAGCAGACAGATTTGGATTTGACTGTCTTTTCATTTACTATTTTTTGACCTTGTCAGGTTATGTACCTTTTTGAGTCTTTTCTTCTTTGTCTGTTAAATGAGAACAATACTAGTTCTTCCTCAGAGTCATCATTAAACATGTGTTTTTATTGTTGTTGTTATTAATCATCCACATCATATTTGTTTACATTTTAATTGTGAGCTCTGTGCTGGTGACTTTGTAGGATTTTGAACGTTCCCGAGCATTCAATTTTCTGAATGAAGTAAAGAAGAGATTCCAGACTACATATGGTTCAAGAGCACAGACAGCACTTCCATATGCTATGAATAGTGAATTCTCAAGTGTCTTGGCTGCACAGCTGGTAAGGTCTTAGGATACGATATTTTGATTCATATTCTTTTCTTTTACTTTAAAGCACCAGGACCCTGATCTGTGGTACACTTTTGTGATTATGGTACTATAATAATACCTCCTTGTTAACAATATAAAGGGGTCATTTTAAAGTGGAAAGCTGATAATTGATGACATTCTGTAGTAATAGTGTTGAGGATATCTCAGGACTGGGAAGAAAATTAAAGATCATCTAGTTCACCTATCTATCTAATATTTAAAACCATTCAGCATGCCAAATGGCTTTTTAAACTATACATAAACTTTCTGTCCTACCATGAGGTAAATTTCATTTTTGAACAGCTCAAGGTAGTCATTTTAAAGTCTGCTCATCTGTATAAATTCCTGATTGTCAGATTAATGACATTTTACATTTGTAAACTCCTTTGAAATACTATCTTAATCAAGTTTGAAAGCATTTGCATTGCCCTAAAATTTCCTCCATGTAAGCTGAGGATTTAGCTCAGTGGTTTCAGTGCCTGCCTTGCAAGTGCAAGGTCCTGAGTTTGATCTCTGGTACCATAAAGGAAAAAAAAATGGAAATACTAACTCAAATCATCAGCACCATTTCAGTAGTGAATAATAGCAAGAACTGTCTTCAACATGCTGATCCATAACCAAGCCTCACCCTCCGAATCTGTAAGGTCCTTTGGCACAAGATGTGGATTTCATTTTATCAGGGCAGTGAAAAGGGTAGAAGGCTGATGGAGGAGGCAAATATTAGAAGAGTATAGCATGGACTTGATGAGAAAAAATAAGCACACAATCAAACAAGTCCTAATTTGTGCTCAAATTGTCCCATCTTGAGTGGGTGGCATAGCTCACCAGAAGATTTCTAGACAACCTATAGACATGTAGATAATTTCTCAGTAGGCATTTCCGTCAGCTAAGACCCAGTAATGACCAGGTTTAATCCAGGCCTAAGAATTATAGGTTCTCATTTTAGTATTTCAGAATACATACACATACCACTTCCCAATGAGGGATATAATAATTATGCAATGCAAATATGTAGTAATAAAAAATAAAAACTGAAAAGAAAAACTTTTCTCTCGTGTCCTCTCTACCCAACACTCTGCTCCAGGCAGCCATTGATTTATTTTCTGTCACTAGAAATTAGTTTTCTCTTTTCTAGGGTTTCCTTGTAAATGAAATCATACAGAATGTACTCTTATGTGTCTTACTTGTTTTGCATGTATATGGCTTTTGATACATCCATATTGTATGAATCAGTAGTCTGTTTCCTTTTTTCCTGAGTAGTAATGTATGTATATACTATAATTTATCCATTTACATGCTGCTAAATATTTGAGTCACTTTCAATTTTCAACTATCAGTGTAAAGCTGCTATGAATCTCCACATACAAGTCTTTGTGTAGGCATGTGTTTTTATTTCGCTTTGATAAATACTTTGAAATAGAATTTCTGGGTCATATGGAAAGTGATGTGTAATTTAAAAGTTTATTACGCAGTTTTCCACAGTTCTCACCAATAGCTCCATTGTTTTTGCATCCATGTAAACACTTGTTGTGTATGTCTTTAATTGTAGTCATTCTAGTTGATGTGAGGGGTATTTCATTAAAGTTTTAATTTATACTTTCATGATGACTTACTATGTTAACCAACTTAAAATACTTACCTTTTATTTGAGTAAAAACATACAACCTCTAGCTATGTTGTTTTGTGAGTATGGGAAAAAAGACATTTGTAATTGAATAGTTTTTATTTTTCCTGTGGTTTTTGAAAATTTCATTTTGAGTGTATACATGCAAACATACACAAACTCATTCCTTCATTCCTCTGGAAATGAAGTTTCTTCAAATTAGCTACTTATACACCTTTATTATGCAAATAGTTGATTTAGTTGGTCTGCTTCATACTTCCCACTGGAAAATGGTCATAGATGTGAGGCCGTGCAAAGCACCACCAACTGAAATGCAGTCAAAAGTAAGTAGGGTCATCTGGTAGCAAAACATTCGAATTAGCTGTTTTATTATTAGTTCCAGATCCATGTATGATCCTCTTGAACAAACAGATGCCAGTTTCCTTGTCTATAAATAAAGATAACAAAGCATTTTCATTATAGAGTTTTTGGGTGGATTAAGTAATATCTCATTTGAAGCACTTAGCATGGAGCCATGATTGGAGCATTGTATATTAAATACTCCATAACTGTTAGCTATGGATAATAATTTCAAAATATATATTATCATTAGTATCTTAGATTTTAGATCCTGTGAGAAGCCAATGAAACTAGGATGTATGCTGTGATCACAAAAGACAGAACAACAAATGCTAAGAAACTGAGCATGCCCAGAAAGTGGGCATGTGTGATACATTTTCCTTGTCCCATCCTAACTGTCCCATCTACAGTCTTTTTCTCCTTTATTTCTTCACTAAATATAGATTATATATACCCTCATTTTTGCCCCAGAAACCTCAACTATATATTTGATATATGTTTTACTCAAAGTAAAATTATATTTTATACTGTAATACTTACATTTCAGGTGGCAACATTTTTATGTAGCTAGTTTTCCCCCTAGGTGATATCATTTTTTCACTAAAATGAAATGTATCTCTTATGTAATAGAGACAAGATTGTATAGCATTCTTCAGTATAAATTATCATTCTTGTTTTTGTTTTTCTATTATAAATAATGTCTGGCTACCATAAGTTAAAACTTACTTTCTTATAGAAACATCACTCTGAGAATAAGGGCCTAGACAAAGTGACGGAGACTCAAGCCCAAGTGGATGAACTGAAAGGAATCATGGTCAGAAATATAGGTATGTTTCAATGGCATAGTTTGGTCACGTGAACAAAAATGGTAACAGATTATTTGGTTAATCAAAGTCAAATTTTGTATGAATGGTTTCTTCCTAGTACTTATTATAACTATTCTTTACTCTAAATTAATTTGTTTAGCAAGACTAAAAAGCATGATGGTTTAACAATTTAGACTACTTTTGTCTGGAGTTACCCAGATAGCTGATGTTATCGGTAGATACTTCAAATATAATTATTTGACCTTTGAAGAAAGTTTGTGGCTCTTGATTGAGGAACCGTTGTATTCTTCAAAAAAATAAAGTGTTATTTCTATGTAATGGTTATGTTAATTTTTTCAGCAACACGTGTAACACATTAATCCCAGTCCAGGAAGTACACATGCCCTAGTCCAGGAAGTATGTCAAGTTTATTTTTAATTGATTTATTTCATGATATTTAAATTTAGGATGATGCTAATATTTTAGAAGCTCAAGTTCTCTTAGTGAGGTCCCTAGATTGACAGCATCATTATCATTAGTCATGCATGCTTCACCCAAATCACTTAACTTAAATCACTCTAGGGGATGAAACCCAAAAGTGGACTTCTGTGTTTTCAGAAATCCTCCAGAGGATCCCAATACACATTCAAGTTTGAGAACCACTATTTTTTCTGTTATTTTTTCTTTTTGTTTTTATTTTTATCAGTACCTGTTTCTACAGTGGACCCTTAACTTAGAAACTCAATTCATTCATAAGGGTTGGTTGTAGCTCAGGTTGATCAGTGAAGACTTAGGTTCCTCCACTTGGAAGTTTGGCAGAGGTAGAACTCCCCTGTGCATTCTCCTACACAGTGTTTTGTTGTTGCCTATACAGTTTGCACTTGATCTCCACACAGGTGAATCATGAAAAGTATCACTGAAAAACATATAATAATGTTAAATTTTATGGTCTAGTTGGGCTGCATTACTAGCTATCCAGGGCAGGATGCTGCCCAAGGGCCATAGGCCAAATATACCTAATTCAGATGAAAACTAGAGATACTTCTTTTCAGTCTTTTTATTTTGGTCACCAGATGTATTTACTGCGCCTAAAAGTAGACACCCAACTACAGTATTATTGTATTTATTTTAGATATATAAAGTTCTCAGCAAATTTTCCTTTTCAGTCCATTTGTTTTAATTTTATTTTTTAAACTTTATCTTAATGTGTTACAACTAAATACTAATAAAGAAAATATAAAAATCGTTCTATGAAATAATTTTTTCTTATGAAAAATAGAGAATAACTGATAAATATACTGTGTATCATGACTTTAAAAAGAATATATTTTCATTTCCTAATCTCTTAATTTATTTCCTAATAATGCTGTATCTTTTTGTATGAACATTTTAATTATTAACAAATCATCTCATATTCAGTATTATTTTGAGCAATTTCTTTTTATTTCACAGCATCTGTTATATTTTTTGGTCCTTATTTATACTTTCAGTTTCTCACACCTGTGAGACAATGCAATACTTACACATGTATGTTCAATCTATTTCACTTAAGAGTATGGTTTCAAGGTACATCCATTTACCTAGAAATCTCTCAAGTCTATCCTTCTTTATGGCTGAATAGTATTCCATTATAGAAAAATCTCTTTTTTAACCCCTTCATCACTTGATGGGCATTTGGGCTCTTGCCAAGATTTGGCTGTTACAAACTGTGCTGCTATAAACATAGATATGTATATTGCTGTGATATGATTCTTTTAATCATTTTGGGAAGACACCAAGGAGAGGAATAGCTGGGTCAAAGGGGACGACCTCAAATCCTAGTTTTTTGAAGAATCTCCACATTAATTTCCACAGTGGCTGTACTGGTTCACACTCCCACCAAAAGTGGAAAAGGGTTCCTTTTCCACACAACCTTGCTAGTATTTATTGTTGGTTGATTTCTTGATAATAGCCATTCTTTCTGGAGTACGATGGAATCTTAACATTGTTTTAATTTGTATCTCTTGAATGACTAGTGATAAACATTTTTTTCGTATACTTATTTGCTGCATCTACTTCTTCATCTGAGAAATACGTGTTCATCTCAGATGCCCATTTTTAGATTAGATCTTTAAATTTAGGTAGTCTGATTTATTTCAATTTTTTATATGTTCTAGATATTAGTCCTTTGAGGAACCACTGGCTGAAATATTTTCCACTTTGTGGTTGTGTTTTCACTCTGTTAGTGAGTTCTTTGGCTGTGTAAAAGCTTTTTAATGGGATGAGAAGCAAGTTGTTGATTCTTCATAATATTTCCTGTGCAGTTTTGAGTTTTGTTTATGAAGTCTATACTTACCCCATGTTCTCAAGTGTTCTACCTATTCTCACTTCTGTCAGAATCAGTGTTTTTGTCTTAATATTTATATCTTTGGTCCATTTTGATTTTAGTTTAGCACATGATGAGAGACATGGATCTAGTTTTAATCTTCAGCATTTAGAAAGTCAGTTTTTATAGCACTATTTCTTCCAGGGAATGTATTTGGCCCCTTTGTCAAAGATAAAGTAGCTGAGTGTGTTTGAGGTTCTTTCTGCATTTTCTAATCTATTCTACTGTTACTCAGGTCTGGGTTGGGTTTTTTGGTTTTTTTTTTTTTTTTTTGCCAGTACCATGCTGTGTTTATTACAGTAGCTCTGTATTAAAATTTAAAGTCAGAGATTGTAATGTCTCCTGCTTTACTTTTATTTTCTAGAATTGTGTTTGCTATTCTAGGTCTCTTCTGACTCCAAATGAATTTTAGGCATTATTTCTGTAGTTGTGTGAGATATGCTAGTGATGTATTGATTGAGATTATATTAAATTTGTGTAACAACTTAAGAGTTATGAGCATTTCTACTGTGTTGGTGCTTCCTACCCACAAGCAAGGCTATCTTTCCATTTTCTGATATCCTCTTTGATCTCCTTTTTCAGAGCACTGTAATTTTCAATGTAAATGTTTCTTGCTTCCTTTGTAAGATTGATTATTGATTATTTCATTTTTTTCATTGCTATTGTGAAAGATATTGTTTAATTTCTCTCAGTGAGGTTGTTATTTGTGTACAAGAGTGCTGTTGGTTTTTGATTATTCAGTTTCTGTCCAGCTGTGCTAATCAATTTGGCTATTAAATCTAGAAGTCTTTTGGTGGAGTTTTTGGGATCTTCTCTGTAAAGTATCATGTCATCCACAAATAATGATAATTTTAATTTTTCACTTCCTATCTGTATTCCTTTTATTTCTTTCTCTTGTCTAATTGCTCTGGCTGTTTCCACAACTATACTGAAGGGAGTGGTGATGGTGGACACCCTTGCCTTCTTCCTCTTTTTAGAGTGAAAGCTTTTGGTTTTTGACCATTGACTATGATGTTGCTTGTGATTTTTTTGTTTTTGACTCTGTTGATGTGGTATATTACATTTATTGATTTGCATATGTTGAACCATCCCTTTATCCCCTAGATGAACCCTACTTAGGTATGGTGTAGTCTTTTGGATGGTTTGTTTCATTCTTTTGCCAGTAACTTATTGAGGATTTTTGCATCTGTGTTCGTCAGGGAGGTTAGCCTATAGTTCTCTTTTTTGGTTGAGTCTTTTTTTGCTTTCAGAATCAGAGTAATATTTGATTCCAGGAATGATTTTGGGATTATTGCTTCCTTTCCAATTTCATTGAAGAATTTAAAGAACAGTAGCACTAGATCGTCTCTAAATTTCTTGTAGAATTCAACAGTGAAACAATCAGATCTTGAGCCTTTCCTTCTTCCTTTCTTTCTTCTTCCTTTCTTTCTTCTTCCTTTCCTTTCCTTTCCTTTCCTTTCCTTTCCTTTCCTTTCCCTTCCCTTCCCTTCCCTTTCCTTCTTCCTTCTTCCTTCTTCCTTCTTCCTTCTTCCTTCTTCCTTCTTTTCTTTCTGGTTTAAGCTCACTATGTAGCGTAGGCAAGCCTCAAACTCACAGCAATCCTCCTGCCTCTGCCTCCCAAGTGCTGGGATTCCAGGCGTGAACCACCACGCCCGGCACTGTGGTATGTGGTACTGGTTGCTGCTGGGGTGAGTCTCCACACCTGGCATTGTGGTATGTAGTTACCAGGGATGGAACCCAGGACCTTGTGCCTGCAAGGCAAGTGCTGGCCCCACTTGAGCTTTTCCTTATTGGTAAGTTTTTAATTACATGTTTAATTTCATTGACTGATAATTGGGTTATATATAATTTATCTTTTAGATTCAGCTTTAGTAATTCATAGGTATCTAGGAATCTGTCAATTTTTTCTGTTTTCTATCTTTTTGGAATGCAGGTTCTTGAAGTAGTATTAATGATCTGGATTTTGGCTGGCTATGTTGTAATTTCACTCTTTTCATTCCTAATTGCATGAGTATTAGTCTTTATTTTCCTTTTTTGATAAGACTGACTAAGAGTTTATCAGTTTTTATTTAATCTTTCAAAGAACCCTGTCTTTGATTCATTAATTTTTGGTATTGCTCTCTTAGTCTCAATTCCATTAGTTTCTGCTCTGATCTTTATAATTTCCTCCCTCATATGACCTGTGGGCTTGATTTGTTCTTCTTTTTCTAGAAGTTAGAGGGTGAATATTAGGTTGTTTATTTAAGTTCATTCTGTTTTCTTGATGTGAGAATTTATACCACTGTAAATTTTTCCTCTTAGGACTGCTTTCATCGCATTCCATAAGCTCTGGTGTATTGGCATTATCATTTAATTATATATACTGTTTAATTTCATTTTAAATTTCATCTGTGACCCATTGTTTATTCAGGAGGGTGTTATTTAATTTCCATGTGTTTATGCAGTTTTCTTTTGCCATTGATTTCCAATTGCATTGCACTATGGTCAGACAATGTGTATGGATAATTTCACTTCCTTTTTATTTGCTTAAGCATGTTCTATGAGCTAGCATGTAGTCTATTTTGAAATATGTCCTATGTGCAGCTGAGAAGAATGTGAATTCTGTTGTTATGGGATGGAATATTCTGTAGACATCCGCTGAACATATTTGTTCACATGTTTAGTTCAGTTCTGTTATTTCTTTGTAGGTTTTTTTTGTCTAGTTGATCTGTTAATTTATGACAGTGAGATATTGAGGTCCCACATTACAATTGTATTAGTGCTTATTTGATTTTTTATATCTGTTAATATTTGTTTTACATAGTTGTGTAGAGTGTTACTTGATGCATATATATTTATGATTGTTATTTCTTCCTCCTGGATTGTTCCCTTTACAAGGATGTAGTGACCTTCCTTGTCTCTCTTAATCAGTCTTGACTTGAAATCCACTTTGTCTGCAAATAGAATAGCTACCCTTGCTTTTTTTCTGGATTCCTATGGCGTGAAGTATTTTGTAAGTGGCAGGTACATTGAAGATCAGCTGGAATTAACCTTAATAATCAATTCTCAGTTTTTAAATCTATTTTGTAGCATAATCTCTTAAGTACCTTGTGTAACAAAAGAGAACACTGTGGGCCGGGGATTTAGCTCAGTGGTTCCAGCACCTGCCTTGCAAGTGCAAGGACCCAGGTTCGATCCTGGTAACCACATACAATATTGGGCATGGTGACTCACACCCACCAGCAGTCAGCACCACGTACCACAGTGCTAGGTGTGGTGGCTGATGCCTGTAATCTCAGCACTTGGGAAGGCAGGGGTAAGAGGATTGCTGTGAGTTCAAGGTTCACTTAGGCTACATAGTGAGCTCAGGGCCAGCCTGAACTACAAAGAAGAGACCCTGTCTGAAAAAAAAAAAAAAGAGAAAGAGAGAACAATAGTTTAGGGAACCACTAAAACATGGACATACTCTTTATCCTCTGGCTAAATAATGGCCATAATTTTATCTCATTGTGACCTTTTGTAAAAGTTAACACACTAACACCATTTTTTATTGTGTTCTACCAATGTCATCTATTAACTGTTAGACATGAAAGTGTTCATATTTTTGTCTGCGGGGCATAAGGGTTAGCAGCATCTGTTTTATATGGTTCCATATATCCCCCTAGTACAATCAAAATTATTATGTCTCCATCTCTTGGTCTGGTCTTATCTTTAGGTCACTTGGTTGGCTGAGGACCTTTTATCATCCTTGGGTGGCATCTTTCAGAGGTGCTGACTTGGTGTGAGAGTATTGGATCCTGGCCATGACTCTAGCCACTTTGAGCACTGAGGAAGTTGGCAGTACCACAGGATAAGGGATAAGGTCCTTTACAGTGATGTTTGAGAGTTTTGGAGGGGTGTACAAGGTCTCATAGTCCTGGTATGAAGTGTTGTGGATATCAAACTGGATGTCCTATAAGCTTGCAGAGATTGGATCAAATAACAGTTAGTGAATTTATCTTTACTTTAGGGAGAAGTGGTGATGGTCTCCCATATATAACTTTAAAGTAGTATATCTGAATTGTAATAAGGCAAAAGGGAACAAACCAACCCACCTTCTGCCAGTTTTTAAACCTAGTTATTTTTTAAGGTTTTATTTGCCCTGAGCATTGTAAGTGATAGGCACAA
Source organism: Petromus typicus (assembly GCA_004026965.1). Classification (NCBI taxonomy): domain Eukaryota; kingdom Metazoa; phylum Chordata; class Mammalia; order Rodentia; family Petromuridae; genus Petromus; species Petromus typicus. The sequence goes on from PVIR01012264.1 coordinate 12,129, forward strand.
TGTAATTTTCACTTAATGTTCAAGGCCTTCACCAACAATTTGAATATTTGAGCTGTGAAGGCCTTGCCATTGTTGGACCCCGGATAATGAGGGAGGCCAAACTGAGAGTGAACTCTTGGAGTAACACTTAACAATAGCAGTCTATGGTTGGTTAGAGTCAGCTTTTACCTATCTTGAAAAAGTGTCCACAAAAATAAGCAAGTACTTATACTGGTTTTTATTTTACCTCAGTGAAGTCTAGTTTTCAGTGTTTTTTCTGACTGGTTACCTCTGAATCGAGTTTTTCCTGGTACCTGGAACACATGTCTATAGATCCCACTGGTTTTTTGGTCATTTTTATGAAGACTTGATCAGCAGACAGGATTTTTTGAAAAATCAGGCCTGGAACACACCCTAGCAGCCTGGGAGGTCAGCCACAGGGTCTGTACTCATTTTTTTACTGAGGCTGTTTCAGCACATATATCTGATGTATAGTTCCATGGAGCAACAAAATCAGCATTACCAATAGGCTTAAATGAACTGTGCACCAAAGTTTTATCCAAATCAGTGACCACACGTTTTTAGTCAGGCACTGTCACCTCTGGAAGGAGGTATGCAGCTAATAGACATGGTATGGGAAAAACTTGTCTCTGGTTCTTGCATACCTGGTTCCAGTTGCTGGAGCAATGGTTGTTGATAAATGAGGTAATGATAGCAGCATGGCCACTTGTGGTTACAAGCACAGCCCCAGCAGTTTGGCAGGACTCGGGAGGGGGGTGCAGTGGCCTGGGCAGCTAGGTGTTATTGATCTCTGTGTTCCACTTCGCTCAGACAGGTGCAGTGAAGGTGGGGCCATGAGGTTCTGTGCAGCTGGTACACTCCCCCACGGCAGTGCCCAGTGTGTGAGTCCAGCGTGCCTCCTGGCACCAAGTGGGGCTGGCATGTCCCCCCCTCCTTGCTGGGTCCCAGCTTGGCACCGTTGTGAACACACTGTGCAGCAGGTGCATGCGTGGGCTTAGTTTGGCTGGTGGGCAGTGCTGGGCTGTGTGGGTCCAGCATCTCAGCCCACTTTTTGTTACCTTTTTGAATTCCCAGTCTTAAGTCTTTCCAAGACAGCAATAGTTACCCATTTTTCAAATTTTCTTGGCCACAGCTTTTTTTAGGGTAACTGTATTATTAAACACCTTTTGGCCTAAACCCAACAGCTCAGACCTGTTCTTTCCCTAAAAATTTTGCTCTTTTTTTGATATCTGGGGCTGACTAGAAAACAAAAAGCCAAGTTTACAGCAGTTGTTTCTGTTCAGTTGCACTCACCTTTAACTCACCTGTGGGAATCTTTCCCCAAAAGTTTTTGGCAGTATGTGTTTAGTTCTCTCTTACATGGTCAGTGTTCAAGTCCTAGTTGAGTCGGGTTGTGGGCAGGAGGGCCTTGAAACAGTGACTGCCTTCAGCTGGAGGTTGTGAGAGGCTTGAGCCAAGCATGGGCAGGAGTGCAACCAGAGGCTGGGACTCCTTCTCTGTGGGCAGATGGCAGGTGCTTCTCTGCAGCAGGCGGCAGCAGTGGAAGCCTTTCTCCCAGGACTGAGAGCCGCCTTTGTGGCTTTCTGGGAATACAATCTCTTTTTTTTACAGTAAAACAGACGTAAAGAGAGAGGTTAGAGAGTGACATAAATATTCCCCCTGGCTGAGCTTTCTTGGGGGAAATAGAAGGCTTAGCAGACCTGTGGGGAGAGAAATTATCACAGGTTACCAGCTTACCAAAAGTAGCCCATTAGACACTCCTGTTCCATACCCGGCTCCACACCAGCGAGCCAGGCTTTTTACTCAGAGAAAAAGACAACACTGAACACAAGATGAACAAGACAAACACAGTGCCAGACAAATGTTACCTGAGTGACCACAAAAGGGGGACTCGAACCCATAGTATCACTCTAAGCAGTGGTGACTCATGCTGTCATGGTGAGCCCCCTGGACAGAGGAGTATTGTATCATGTTTGACCTCCTCCTGTCCACTCTGACCCAAAGAAAAGACCATAGGTCCTTTACCTCTAGAGGCTGTTCTCTGATAAAGCTCCTGGTGGCAGAATCAAGACTTGCGTGCCTCCATCTGTGGTCACTGGGCCTGGGGCCCCAGAACACCTCGAGGTGGCCTCCCCAAAATCAAGTGTACCACAGATGGCCCTAGCGGCAGCAAGGATCCAACGCTATCAGTCACAGAGATCTCATTGGAGCCTCCAGTGTTGGGACCAAGTCCCACAGAGACAGTCTCTCAGGACATGACACAATCTTAAAGTCCAACCAAGAGCTTTATTACTCAGCTGAGGGCCATCTTTTTATGTGGAAGAGCGCAAAGTGGTAAACTAGGGCACAATATTTAAAGGGAAAATCTATTACCCTTCCTGCCTGTTACCAGGTGGTTTCTATGCAGGAGCGATTAGGTCATTCTATTGTTAAAGTGCAGAAGCGAGTTGTTACAGAAGCCAATAGCAACAATTAGATCACTGGTTCTCACAGAATAGTACATTCTAAAAATATACAGTCTGTGGCTGCACGCATCAGTTGGGTGGACAGTTCCCAAGGAGACAGGTTCTGGGTTGAGAGGGAGGTTACAGGATACAAGGTGGAGGCTTTTAAGAAAATTCCTGATTTTGTGTTTTTGAGTCTCACGTAAATGACTCAATCTTGTCATTCTTTATGACAGAATAATACTCCATTTTATACAAAAACAACTTCTTTATCCAGTCTCTCACTGATGGACATTTGAGTTGTTTCCAGGTTTTAGCTATCACAAACTGAGCTGCTATTGTACATATGTTGCTGTGATATGAATCTTTTCATTCTTTTGTCTATATCCATAGCATGGGATAGCAAATGAGACCTCTAATCCAAGTTTTTTGAGGAATCTCCACACTGATCTCAATAGTGGTTATGTCAGTCTACATTCCAACCAACAATGGCGAAGGGTTCCTTTTTCTCCACAGCTTCACCAGCAATTGTTGCTGGCTAATTCTGAGATAGCAGACATTCTTTGTGGAATGAGGTGAAATCTGTGTTGCTTTCATCTGCATCTCTCAAATGAAGAGTGATGTTCAACATTTCTTCATATGCTTCTTAGCAGCTTTTACTTCTTCCTCTGAAAAGTGTCTGTTCATTTCAGGTGCCCATTTTTGAACTAAGTCTTTAAATTTGGGAGCTGATTTTTTTTTAAAGCTCCTTGTATATTCTAGATAGTGGCCTTTTGTCTGAGGAGCAGCTGGTAAAGATTCTTTTCCATAATGTTGGTTGCCTTTTTGCTCTGTTGGTGGTTTCCTTGGCTGTGCAGAAGCTTTTTAATAGGATGAGATCCCATTTGTTGATTTCCTCTGCCAGTTCTCATGCTATAGAGGTTTTATTCATAAAGTCTTTCCCTAAACCAATGTCTGCAAGAGTTTTACCTAATCTGTTTGGCAGCAGGTTTAGTGTTTATGTTTAAACATTCAGGTCTCTAATCCACTTTGATTTTAGTTTAGTACTGGGGTGGTGGGGCAAGATATAGATCTAGCTTTAGTCGTTGGCAAGTTGGAGCCCAGTTTTTCCAGAACCATTTGTTAAAGAGGCTGTATTTCCTCCATTGAGGATATTTGGCTCCTTTGTCAAAGATGAGATGGTTGAGTGTATCTGGAATTGTTTCTGGATCTTCTAATCTCTTCCACTGATCCTCAAGTCTGTTACTTTGCCAGTACCATGTAGTTTTTATCACAGTGGTTTTATAGTATAGTTTCAAGTTGGGGATCATGATACTCTCTGCCATGTCCTTGTTGCCTAGAATTGCTTTTGCTATTCTAGATCTTTTGTGGCTCCAGATGAATGTTTGGATATTTTTCTCTTGATCTGTGAAATATGATGTTGGGATTTCAATTGAGATTGTATTGAATCTGTATAGTAGTTGTGGGACTATAGCCATTTTGATGATGTAGGTTCTTCCTACCCATGAATAAGGGATATCTTTTTGTTCTCTGATAGCTTCATCAATCTCCTTTTTCAGTGTGTTGTAGTTTTCAGAGTAGAGGTCATTCACTTCCTTTGTTAGGTTGATTCCAAGATATTTCATTTCTTTGGATGCTATTGTGAAAGGAATACACTACTCATTTTCTTTTTTTATTTGTGTATAAAAATGCTATTGATTTTTGAACATTGACCTTGTGTCCAGCCACGCTACTAAATTTGCTGATTAAGTCTAGCAGTTGTTTGGTGGAGTTTTTAGGGTCTTCTATCTAGAGTATCATGTCATCAGCAAATAATGACCGCTTAATTTCTTCCTTTCCTATTTTTATTCTTTTTATTTCTTTTTCTTGTCTGATTAGCAAATAATGACAGCTTAACTTCTTCCTTTCCTATTTTTATTCCTTTTATTTCTTTCTCTTGTCTAGTTGCTGTGGCTAATGTTTCTAGTATTATATTGAACAGGAGTGGTGAGAGTGGACATCCTTGTCTTGTTCCTGATCTTAGTTGGAAAGGTTTCAGTTTTTGAACATTTAGGATGGCTGTTGGTTTTTCATAAATAGTTTTTATTAGGTTGAGATAAAGTCTATCTATTCCAATTTTCTGTAAGGTTTTGATCATGAAAGGTTGTTAGATTTTGTCAAATGTTTTTTTCTGTATCTATTGAGATGACCATATGATTTTTATACTTGAGTCTGTTAATGTAGTGTATTATGTTTATTTATGTATGTTAAACCATTCTTGCATCCCTGGGATGAATCTAACTTGGTCAGGGTGTATGATCTTCTTGATAATTCTCTGTATTCTGTTTTCCAATATCTTGGTGAGGATTTTTGAGTCAGTTGTTCATAAGGGAGAATGACCTGTAGTTCTCTTTTTTGATTGGGTCTTTTGTCCAAAATCAAGGTAATGGTTGCTTCCAGGAATGAATTGGGGGAGGGAGGTATTGCTTCCCTTTCAATTTCATTAAGAAGTTTGAGACGTAGTGGCATTAACAGTTCTTTGAAGGTTTTGTAGAATTCAGTGGTAAAGCCATCAGGAGCAGGGCTTTTCTTTGTCAGTAGGTTTTTTAAATTACATTTTCAATTTCACAGATTGATTTTGGGATGTTTAACATTTTTATGTCCTTTTCATTCAGCTTTGGAAGTTTGTATCTGTCTAGGAATCTATCCATTTCTTCTATATTTTTTTTATTATCTTTATCGGTACATTAAATATACACATCATGATTGCACTCCATAATGGGGATTTGTACCAGTATAAGACACAACTCAATTCTCATTTTTTCCCATAGCCCTACCCACCCTACCGCCCTCCCCATATACATAAAATTTGTTTCCTTACTTTTTTGTTATAATCTCATTACTTTTCCCCCTTCACCCTATTTTACTTTGAGCATTTTCTATTTTGCAATGTATAACATACAAATCTAGGACTCATTTACATCTTTATTTTCTCATACCAGAGAAAAGATGTGATATGTACCTATCTGTGCCCTATTTATTTCACTTATGAGGATGTCCTCAAGGTATGTCTTTAGTATTCTTACAAGGCAAGTCTGCTACCAATGGATTCTCTGTTTCTATCTGAAAGTGTTTTTATTCACCTTTATTTTCTTGGTTGAAATGGTTTTTTTGTTTTGTTTTTTTTTTGTTTTATTTCATCACTTAGAGTATGGCATCTCACTACCTTCCTGCCTCCACTGTTTCTGATGGAAAAATTATCTTAATCTTACTGGTTTTCTCTTTTATGTGATGGATTGTTTTTCTCTTGCTGTTTCAATATTTTCTTTGTCTTTCTCTGATTAAGCTAGGATGTGTCTACTTGTGGAGCCCTTCTTGAGTTGCCTGCTTGTATTTGGTTGTTCTCTTTAGATAGGCAAATTAATATTCTTCATCGATTTGGAATGTTGTTACCAGTATTATTCTTTACCTTTGTTTTTCTTTCTTTAGTTCCTCTTCTGGTATTCCCATTACTCATATGTTGGTGCACTTAGGGTAACCAGCATTTTTCTGAGGCTCTGTTCACTTTTTCTTTATTATTTTTCTTCCCTGTTTTTCAGGCTAGATAATCTTAATATACTTATCATCAGGTTTGCTAATTCTTCTACCTGCTCCAAGCTACTGTTGATATCTTCATTGAATTTTTAATTTTTCATTGTGCTCAAATTTATTCTAGTCCTTTTACAAATAATTTCTGATACTTCATTGATCTCTTTGGTGAGACATTGTCATCATACCTTTCTTTACTTCTTAAGTAAACAAAGTGTGGTTTCCTTTAATTAACTGAACATGTTTATTATTGCTTCTTTGACGTTTTTGTTACATTCAGTAGCTGGATTGACTCAGATTGTTTTCTCTTCCTGTGTATGGCTCATGTTTTACTGTTTCATAATTTTTTTTTTTTGAGACAGGGTCTCGCTTTGTAGTTCAGGCTGGCCTTGAGCTCAGCCTCAAACTCACATCACAGCAATCCTCCTGCCTCTGCCTCCCCAGTGCTGGGATTACAGGTGTGAGCCACCATGCCCAGCACTGTGGTATGTGGTACTGGTTGCTGCTGGGGTGAGTCTCCACGCCCAGTATTGTATGTGGTGACTGGGGATCTAACCCAGGCCCTTGCACTTGCAAGACAGGCGCCGGAACCACTGAACTAAATCCCTGGCCCCTGTCCCCCATTTCATAATTTTTAATTATGATGTACTATAGCAATTCTGGGTATTAATCCCTCACCCAGGATTTGTTTGCTCTTTTATTTGTTTAGTGACTGGGCTAGAATTTATCAGTGATGTCTATTTCTTCCACAGTGTGCACCTTCCAGTGTCATACCTCAGAAGAAAGAGCTTTGATTATGCACACTGTCATCCTGCAATGGCATGTGTCTCTGAGTGTCTCTTTTCTTGATGTTTCTGTTAAGTGTCTGGCTGCTCTGCCACTGGTAGCTGTTCTCATAAGGATAGATTTAGAGGCTTACAGTAAATCCAGAAGGGCTTTTCTTAGTTATCTCTTTCCCTTTTTCTCTCTGTTAAATTTCTAGCTGCTGAGGGTTTCATTTGTTTTTTTATGTGTGAAACTACCAGTCTTCTGTTATTTGCTTATTTCCAAAATTTCTGTTGCTTTTGACACCACCCTTAATCTTGAACTTCCTTTTCTGTCCTTTATTAAGTTTCTTGGTACATTTTAGGTATACATTATGATCACATTCAACACTGAGAATTTGTACCTGTACATGATATAGTTTGATTCTCATTTTTTCCCATTCCCCAGCCCTCCCTACAAACTCTGCTCCCATCTACATAAGCTTTCTTTCCATTTTTTTGTTTTTACCATCAAATTTTTTTCTTTCCTTTCTTTACTTTTCCCTACTGCCCCCTTTCCTTTTTTCATTTGAACATTTTCTTCCTATTTCATAGTACCTATCATACATTATAGACCTCCTTTACACCTTCAGTTTCTCACACTAGAGAAACGATACAGTATTTACACATCTGTGTTCTATTTATTTCTCTTATGAGTATGTCCTCAAGGTACATCCATTTAAATATAAATGCTCTAATTTGTCATGCTTATGGCTGAGTAATACTCCATTTAGGTTTGAACTTCTCAAAACTGTTCCTTTTAGGAAAAGGTCGCCGCTCTTAAACTGTTTCTTCCCTTGGGAAAAATCTCTGAGTCCCTGCTCTGGAGCTATTAGTAGTAGCTGTGGACAGTTTCTGATGCAGTGACACCTTTGCTTTACCGTTGGGGAGCTCGGTAATTAGTATCCATGGCTTGTCTTTCCCAACATGGAAACTCCACTCCATCAGTGAATGGAAACAAGGGTAGTTAGGACCCAATATTCTTGGACTGCTACTTAAGATCCAACTGTACTGTGAGTGGGGGCTAGGTAGAAGAAAGGCATGCTAAACCTATCAGCAATTCCTTCCCTGCACAGAGCTTCTGCAACATAGGACTGAAGGTAGAGTGGAATAAGAAATGCTGCCAATTCTCACCTCCCTTGGGAGAAGGCATAGACCTAGACGGGTACCTGGGGAAAAGGAGCCCGCAGGCTGTTCTATTCATAGACCTTTCATCTCTCTGAGCTAAGTGAAGCAACAGCTCATGGCTCAATGCTATGTTTTCCCTTTTGTAGTATTCCTTTAGGAGTATACAATTTCCAGAGAATTTAACTGGCAGTTGTTACTTGCTTTTATGATTTCCATCAGTTATGATAGTTTTGCCTGAGAAAGGATACCACAGTTCTGGAAGTATCTGAATCTCATTTTGAGGTACTGTTTATAATTTTTTTTTTTTTGAGACAGGGTTTCACATTTGTAGTTCAGGCTGGCCCTGAGCTCACTATGTAGCCCAGGAGAGCCTCAAACTCACAGCAAGCTTCCTACCTCTGCCTCTTGAGTGCTGGGATTACAGATATAAGCCACCATGCCCAGCATTGTGGTGCATTATGGTATGTGGTTACTGGGGATCAAACTCGGGACCTTAAGCTTTCAAGGCAGACACCAGAACCACTGAGCTAAACCCCCAGCCCTCTGTCCTTAGTTTTTAATTTTCAAATCATACCTTAATTCAGTAATATGTACAGTAAAGCTCTTGGGTCAGTTCTGGTTTGCTGCCTTTTTTCTACATGAAGTTTGATTTGAACACACCGTGCCCGTTCATTTCCATATTATCTGTGTCTGACAAAACAGAGTAACTGCAACAGAGATTACAAGGCACATAAAACCTGAAATGGTCTCTCATCCTTTCCAGAAAAAAATAGAACTGTCAACCGTACTTTAGTTGAAGAGCTTTATTGAAATACCTTTTCCATTTATAAAGAAAAATGATTTATTCTGGCTCATGTTTCTTGAAGTTCCCGTACAAGACGGAGAGGCATCTATCATGTTGGACTACTGGCAAGAGAGCACATTGTAATGGAGCGTATAGTAGAACAAAAGCTAGAATCCTTTATAGATATAGGTACTTCTTTAATAAATTAGAGCTGTCAGGTATACCAACTATAATTAAAACAAGATGGGATTAAAATAAAGACAAAATTACATATTTATAATATAAAGCATAATTTTTCTTTTCTAATATTTTCAGATCTGGTAGCTCAGCGAGGAGAAAGACTGGAATTATTGATAGATAAAACAGAAAATCTTGTGGATTCAGTAAGTATGGAATATTATAATATTATTCAGGATATAAAGTAAAAAACTGCAAGTGATTGCTATTATAAACTGAATTACCTTAAGTTAACTATGCTGGAGTATTTTTTCTTTCTCATCTCCATTATGTGATTATATTGTGATAAGAATAGCAATGAGGCATTGAAAAGAAAGATATCATTAGTAGTGATTAAAGAAAGTTTGATTTGAAAGACAAACTTAGTATAGAGAAAGAGTTTTCTAATGCTTTGTATTGATGCCTACATAGTGTATAGCCTTAGTTCCAGGCAGAAGTCTTTTTTCGATACAAACATGTAAAATATGAACCAAGCATATGGGCAAGTTGTGACCTTCACATATGAATTCTGAAAATTGGATAATTCACTTTCTTGTTTCCAGTGGTAGCTTGGATCTTTGCTTGTATCAAGCCAAAGGCACAGGTTAGGAAAGGCCAGCAAGCCTTAAAAGAGAGGTTGGGGCCAGAGATTTAGCTCAGGGGTTCCAGCGCCTGCCTGGCAAGCACAAGACCCTAAGTTCGATCCCCAATACCACATACCATAATGTGGAAGATGGTGGCTCATGCCTGTAATCTCAGCACTCAGGAGGCAGAGGCAGGAGGATTGCAGAGAGTTCGAGACTAACCTGGGATACATAGTGAGTTCAAGGCCAGCCTGAACTACAAAGCGAGAACCTATCTCAAAAAACTTAAAAAGAGTGAGACAGAGAAATAATGTACTCCTATGAACTGCATGTTACACAGTTTTCTGTGTTTTCCCATGTTCCATGTGTTTATATTAATAAAGGTTTTGAGGAAGATTGATAAATGTATAGAAAATGAGTGGAGAGCAGAGATCAGTTATAGTGTGACTGTACACAATTGCAAGGTTAAAAGCAAAATGGAATTTTATATCTTAAAATAGATCAGTGATTGTGTTAGTCATAGTCAGCTTTTTGTTGATCTGACAAAATATTTAAGAATAACAGTCTGAAAAAAGAAGAGGACTGGGCCAGAGATTTAGCTCAGTGGTTCTGGCTTCTGCCTGGCAAGCGCAAGGTCCTGAGTTCAATCGCCAGTAACCACATACAACAGTGCTAGGCATGGTAACTCACGCCCCACCAGCAATCAGTACCACATTCCACAATGCTGGGCGTGGTGGCGCAGGCCTGTAATCCCAGCACTTGGGAGACAGAGGCAGGAGGATTGCTGTGAGGTGAGTTTAAGGCTGAGGTCAGGGCCAGCCTGAACTATAAAGCGAGACCCTGTCCCCGCAAAAATAAAAAAAATTAAAAAGGAGAAGATTACTGGAGCTCATTACTGTCCATAGTCACCCGATTCCATTACCATAGGCTTGCAGTGAGGCAAAACATTGTGATGGGAGAATGCATAGAGGGCGGCTGCTCAACCTTACGGTAGCCAAGAAGGGAGCGGGTGTGTCTCAGACCTGAAGCAGCTATGGAAATATTCTTTTCTGAATGTCTTCAGTTGTGCTGTTGGGACTGTCAGTAGCCTAAGTGGATTCAAAACATTTTCCTTTCATAGTAATTTTGACTTTGGGGGGAAGAGACACAAGTCACATGGTGCCAGATCCAGTAAATAAAGTGAATGACAACACACCAGAATGTATTTACACGACAGAAATTGCAGGAAATTGTTGATTAATGAGGCATGATTAAAAATATGGTGATCTAATTCAAAATTTATTACAGTAAGAGAAGTTTTCCAGCTAGAACTGAGGTTTGGGAAACTTAGACTGCTACATCTTTTAGCTATTGTGAATAAATGCCACAATGAACATTTATATAAAGTATTTATTTGAATCCCTGTTTTCAATTCCTTGATGTCTGTTTCTGGGAGTAAAATACAGGTATATAGTAATCTGAAATTTACATTTTTGGAGACCCATCAAACTATGATACATAGCAGCTGTACCATCTCATATTGCAATCCTAAGCCTTCAAGGATACTAATTTCTCTATATTTTTGTCAGTACATATTTTCCACCTTTTTATTATAGTAATTTTAGTGGGTATGAAATAATACTGTTTTGATTTATATGTCCTAGTAACTAATATTTTAACAATATACCAATTTGATATACTATAGGAAAGTCAATGTGTGAGATCATAATAAGACGTAGACGGAGGATGTTTCTTGTATTCACTGGTCCTAGAAATGGGCTGACTATGAGCCACGGGGAAAGACACCATAATATTAAGGAATTAGAAGGGCAGTAAAAAGGGGAAACCAAAGCTAAAACCTTTCTTAGGAAAGACAAGATAGAACAGAGTAAAACTATTTAGAGTTGACTATCTTGATAATTTCAGTGGACTTTGAACTATTGGGTTGGCCTCTAACTATGTGGGACCTTGTCCTGGAATGATGAAAGCATTACTTCTGGAACTGTAGAGGTCAGATAAATGAGATATAACTCTCAATTCATAAATTTGTATTATCAAAGTAATGCAGCTGGAGACCATTATGTTAAGTGAAACAAATCCAATGTACAAACTTAAATATTGCATGATTTCTCTTATATGGCAAATCCAAAGTCTAAATAAATTAAAGACAAAATAAAAGATAGTAGAAAAGAAAGAGATCTTTTGCAAAGAGAAGAGGAGCAAGAAATAGGCGGTGGGGGGGGTGTACAAAATGAATTGAAATGTGTTACGTACATGTGCCAGTTCCTTGTAACGAATGCCATCATTATTTATTACAAATATGGGCTAATAAAAATAAAAAGACTGAAAAGAAACAGAGAAATGCTCTCTGCTGGGCCCTTTGCTATCTCTAAGATTAGCTGTTTTCTCTAGCCAAATTTTTTTTATTAAAGATATTAATACAATATACAGAAAAATATTTTAAAATATATAATTCAGTTAAAGTTGAAAATTTTTACAAGGGGTAGTTGACTACTTGTATATCTTCTTGGAGAAATTATTCAAATTCAAAACCTATTTTAATAGTCTTTTTAGCTGTTAATAACACGGTAGGGGTATTTTTTTGTCTTTATTGATACATTATATATACACATCATGATTGCACTCAACATTGAAAATTTGTACTAGTATATGACACTCCTTAATTCTCAACTTTTTAAATTTCTCTGTATACCCTACAACCCCCCACTGCCTATATATATAAGCTTTGTTTCCTTTTTTTAATTACCATCACATTTTTTTCCCATCATTACTTACCCCTATAAACCCCTTTTCCTTTTGAATTTTTCCTATTTCACAATATCTAATATATATTCTAGAACTCATTTACATATTCTTTTTCTCATACCAGAGAAAAGAGATGATATTTACACACCTGTGACCTATTTATTTAATTTATGAGTATGTCCTCAAAGTATGTCCATTTGAATATGAATGACTCAAACTTATCATTTTTATAGCAGAATAATACTCCATTTTATAGAAGAACCACATCTTTTTTTTCTTTTTTTTTTGAGACAGGATCTTGTTTTGTAGTTCAGGCTGGTCCTGAGCTCACTGTGTAGCCCAGATGAGCCCATCACTGCAATCCTCCCGCTTCTGCCACCTGAGTACTGGGATTATAGGCATGAGCTACCACGCCCAGCACTGTGGTATGCTGGTAGTAGGTGTGAATCACCACACCTAGCATTGTTGCATGTGGTTACCAGGGATTGAACTAGGGACCTTGCACTTGAAAAGCAGGTGCTGGAACCACTGAGCTAAATCCCCAGCTCAGAAGAAACACATCTTTATCCAGTCTCCAGTTGATGGACATTTGGTTGTTTCCAAGATTTAGCTATCAGAAACTGAGCTGCTATAAGGATGGGTGCACATATTTTACTGTGATATGAATCTTTTAATTCTGTTGTGTATCCCTAGCAGGGGAATAACGGGGTCAAATGGGACATCTAATCCTAGTTTTTTGGTGAATCTCCACACTGATCTCCATAGCAACCAGTACCACATACCACAGTGCTGTGGCTCACACCTGTAATCCCAGCACTCAGGAGGCAGAGGCAGGAGGATTGCTGTGATGTGAGTTTGAGGCTGAGCTCAGAGCCAGCCTGAACTACAAAGCGAGACCCTGTCTCAAAAAAAAAAAAAAACTTAAAAAAAAATTATGACTTTGTGGGGTAAGATACTCTGTAGGCATCTATTATATCCACTTGTTGAATAGTTGGTTTAGCTCATGTATTTCCTCATTGATTTTCTGTCCAGTCAATCTTTCTCTTTGTGACAGTGGTACGGTATTGAAGTCCCCTACTATTACTATATTGGTGCTTATCTGCTTTTCATGTCCATTAAATTTTGTTTTATATGATTGGGTGCATTAGAATTTTGTACATAAATATTTAACATTATTATTTCTTTCTCATAGATCGTTCCCTTTTGGCAATATAGTGACCTTTTTTGTTTCTCTTTATCAAGTTTGGCTTGAAATCTATTTTGTCTGCAAATAAAATAGTCATTCCTGCTTTTTTGCAGTTTCTTGTCACATGGAGAATTGTTTTCCATCCCTTTACTTTCAGTCCATGGCTTTCTTTCTCACATAGGTGTGTTTCTTGTATGCAGCAGATTGTAGGATTTTGCTTCTTGATCCATTCTGCCAGTCTTTGTCACCTAATTGGCACATTGAGACCATTGACATTAATGGTTATAACTGATATAGACAGACTTAGTATTGTCATGTTTTCCTCGTCTTGGCTCTTTTATTCTTTGTTTTTACACTTTTCCCATCAGTTTCCTGTTTGGCCCAATGGGTTGACTGTCGGATCTCATGGATTTGTTACTTTCATTATTTTTCTCCAAAGCAGTCTTTACAATGTTTTAGAGTGTAGGTTTTGTATTTGTGAATTTTTTTAGGTGTTCTTTGTCATGGAAGTATCTTATTTCCCCTTGAATTTGAAAGATAATATTTCAGGATACATTAATCTAGGTTGGAAGTTGTTTTCCTCCAAGGCTTGAAATACTTCACTCCAGGCTCTTCTTGCCAATCACATTTTTTAAGTATTATCCTGATACCAAAGCCATAACTACAAGGTGCCTAAAGTCTGTATCCTTGAATAACACAGATTCAGAATTTATCAAAATAAAACCAGGTAGCCAAATTAAGTCATACATTAAAAGAATCAGTACCATACCAAAATAGGACTTATCTCTGTAATTTAAAGATGATTCAGTATATACAAATCAGAAAATGTGATTCCATCAGATTAATAGAATAAAAGGTGAAAATCACACAATAATATCTGTGTATACAGAAAAAAATTGCCAAAATTTAATACCTTTTTATGATAAAAAGTGAACAAGGATTAGAAGGACTTTACCTCAACATTGTAAATGTTATGTATGAAAAGCACACAGCTAACATCACACTTAACAATGAAAAATTCAGTAAGGTAGCAGTGTACATAGTCAGTTGCATTTCTACACATTAGTAAAACGTTATTTTAAAAATAAATTTAAACTATGAAAGTTCTGTTTACAATGGTACTTGAAAGATCAAAATACTTAGGAATAAACTTAAGAAGGTAAAGAGCTTGTATAGTAACAACTACAAAAATTGCCATAAGAAATTTTACCCTAAGAATTAGGCAAGAGAATGAAATGAAGGGGCTCCAAGTTGGAATAAAGGATGCTATCTATTTTCAGGTGATATAGTCTTATGTATAGAAAGTCCTAAAGACTCCAAACACTGACAGAACTAATTTAAAAATTCAGTGAAATTGGATGACACAAAATCAGTATACAAAAATCAGCATTTAAAATAGATATCAAGAAAGCAATCCCATTTACAAGAGTTACAAGAGCAAAATACCTAGGAATAAATTTAACCAAAGTGGCGAAATATCTCTATAATGAAAATTATTAATATACTGATAAAAAATCAAAGTCACAAAAATGTGGAAAAATATCCCAGTTCAATGGTTTGTAAAAAGCATAACTGTTACAATGTCCATTCTGCTCATCATAGATTCAGTGCAGTCCCTTTCAAAATATCAGTGATATTCTTTGCACTAGAAAAATTAATTTTGAAATTCATATGGAACCACAAAAACACTAAGTAGCCATAGATGACCTTGAGCAAAAAAGGACAAAGCAGGAAGCATTACTTACCTATTGTTCAGTACATACTGCATAGCTGTAGTAATTTAAAAAGCATGTCATTTTCATAAAAACAAACAGACCAATGAAACAGAATAGAAAGCCTATTTTGTAAAATATTTAGGAATAAGTATATTAACAACTATAAAACATTGCCAAAACAAATCCCATCTTAGGATTTAGGTGAGAGAATGAGTCTCCAAGTTGGAAAAAAGAATTTATATAGCCAAATAATTTTTGACAAAGATACTAAGAACACACATTGGAGAAAGGAAAATCTTTTCAATAACTTGTGCTAAGAAACCTGGATATACACATGCAAAAAAAAGAGAGAGAGAAAGAAAAAAATGAGAGTAAACCTGTTTTTTATTATGTATGAAAATTAATTCAAAGGTTTCAAAGTTAAATGTAAGCCCTCAAATTGTGAAACTACCTAAGAGAAACATTTTATATTAAATTGAACAAATAATTTTTTGGTAAGACCTCAAAAGACAACAAAAAAATTAATCAAATGATGTCATAACACTAAGACTATCAGAATATACAAACTGTACACATAATAAAGAACTAGTGCATTAAAAAAATGCTCACTCCTCACTGGACGAGTACAAATTAAAGCCACAATGAGGCACTACCTCATTTCAGTTAGAATAGGTGTTATAAAAACAAAAAAGTTGATGAGGATGTGAAGTAAAAAAAAAACTCTTACATACGGATGGTAGGAATGTAAATTACTGTAGTCATTATAGAAAATAGTAGAGAATTTACTCAAAAAATAGAAATACAATTCCCACATGATCCAGCAATCCTATACTAAGAATATACCCAAAGGAAATGAACTCTGTATTTTAAGCACTGTCTACATTGAACTGTTGACTGCATAAATATTCATAGTGGCTAAGATAAGGAAGCAACCAGAAGTATCCATGAATGAGTGAATGGATTAGAAAAATATATATATATATATACATATAATAGAATACTGTTCAGTCACATAAAAATGACGAAATCGTATCATTTAGAACAATTAAGGTGGAACTGTTATTAAGTGTAAGAGCCAAGCAGAAAAAGTGGATGTAGTGTTTTATAACTAGTCCCAGCTACTCAGGAAGCTGAAGGAGAAAGATCACTTGTATGCATGGGTTAGAGATCAGCCTGGACAGCATGAGACCCCCATCTTAAAAAATAGAGGCAGGGATTTAGCTTAGTGGTTCCAGTGCCTGCCTTGCAAGCACAAGGGTCCGAGTTCAGTCCCTGGTAACCACATATAACAGTGCTGGGCATGGAGACTCATGCCCACCAGCAATCAGTACCACATACCACAGTGCTGGGCGTGGTGGCTCACACCTATAATCCCAGCACTCAGGAGACAAAAGCAAGAAGATTGCTGAGTTCAGGACCAGCCTGAACTACAAAGTGAGACCCTGTCTCAATAAAACTAAAAAAAAAAAAAAAAAGTATAGCCAATCACAGGAGGTCAAATACTATTTGTTCTCATACGTGAAATTTTAAAAAATTGTTCTTATAGAAGCAGAGAGCAGAATAGTGATTACCAAGGCCTAGAGACCATAATGAGTAAAGGTTAAATTACAGTGAGATAGGAATGTTTTTGTGTTCTATTACACGATAGGGCGGTTATGGTTATCAATTATATATATTTAAGGATAGCTAAAAGAGGATTTTGAATTTTACCACCACAAAAACAAGATAAATGTTTGAAGTAATAGATATGCTAATTGTCCTGTTTTGATAATTGTACAGTGTATACATATATGTACATTTTACATTGTACCCGTAAGTAAAAAGTAATAATGCAGTTATACCAGTTAAAATAAATACAGCTTTAAAAACAAGAAAATAAGCTACAGATAAATGTAAAGACATTGATGTTCAGTTTGGAAGACTTTATTTTTTCAATGTCTATGCTACCCAAACTGATAGATATATATATTCGTATAATACCCATGCAAATTCCAGTGGCATTTTTTTAATAATTAGAAAAAAGTCCTAAAATTAATGTGGAACTATTCAAGACCCTGAATATTCCTAGTAGTTCCTTGAATATCTTGAACAAAGGAAGCAAAATTAGAGCTGTCACTCTTCCTGTTTTCAAAATATAGGACAAAAGTGTGGTAATGACAGTATGGTACTAACATTAAAAACATATATAAACCAATGAAACAGAATAGAAAGCATGAAAATAAACTCAGATGTGTGGAGTATTTATTATAGGGAAAAGATAGTCTCGTTAGCAAATGGTATTAGAAAAACTGATACATACGTGGAAAAGAATGAAATTGGACCTTTACTTTACACCATAAGCAAAAGTAAAATAAAAATAAGTTAAAGATGTAAATATATGACCTGAAACTACCAAACTCTTGCGGGGGGAACATAAGGAAAAAACTAACCATGCCATTTGGCTTGGTAATTATTTCTTGGATATGATACCAAAAGTATAAGCAGCAAAAAAAAAAAATCATACTAGTGTATTTCAACAAATGCAAGAAACTAAAAGGAAAAGGTGACCTACCAAATAGAAAATATTTGTAAAACATATATCTGATAAAGGTGTGATGTCCAAAATATATAAGGAACTATTTAGTAGCCAACAAATTAGCCCCAAATAACCTGATTTTAGAATAAAGACCAGTAAAGCCTCAAATAACCTGATTTTAGAATAAAGGTAGTTCTCTAAAGATGACATACAAATATATGAAAAGGTGTTGAGTATCACATATCAGGAACATGCAAATCCATGCCTCATAATTGAACCAGCAATCCTGCTTCTGGGTACATATGAAAAGTAATTGAAAATAAGATCTTGAGGAGATGTCTGTTCCCAAGATTACTGCACCATTATTCACAATAACCGATATTTTGCAGTAGCATAAATGTTTATGCACAGATGAATGGATGAAGCTACAGTGTCATATGTGTTCTGTGGAATATTATTCTATCTTAAAAACAAAAGAGATTTCTGTATAAAAACGTGGGTGAGCCCTAAGAATGTTATGCTAATGTAACAAACCAGTTATAGAAGAACAAGTACTGGACAATTCTACGTACTCGAGGTGTCCAAAATAGTCAAATTCATAGAAATAGATCATATAATGGTGGTTTCCAGAGTCAAGGGAGGGGGTGTGTGTATGTGAGAGAGATAGGAATTTGATTTTCAACAAGTATAATGTTTCATTTATACAGTTTGTATAACTGAAATTTTACAGATAAGTTCTAGAGATCTTCTCAACATTCTGCCTATAGGAAACAATACTATTGTATATTTAAAATTTGATAGAAAAAATCCTGTTAAACATTTTTTGTATTTTTAAATTTTTTATTTCGATGTAATACAAGTAGATATTAAATTGGGGAGACAAAATAGATGCTAGGTGAATAGGAAGTAGGAAGAAATTCAAATAATTCCCTGAGTTATCTATTCCATCATTTCAAAAATACAATATATTAAGATGTATGCTAATTTGTTTCATTTATACTAGTTCTTTTTTATTGAAAAAAGTTTTGTTCGTTCGTTTATCTGTTGTGTTCTTACCACAGTTAAAACTATTTCATTTTGTTCTGATGATATAAGCAAATTTTAAAACATTTTGTTTTGTTACTGTTCTTTGGAAGTGTCTCAAAGTGTAACTGCTGTATATTTTATATCCTGCAAGTGCACTGAATTCATGTCATATTTAACAGAAATAGTTTCTTTTTACTTTATATTTATTGCCTTTTTCTTGATCTTAAGGAAAAAATTCTATTTTTGACTGTCACTTGTAATGCTTCCTGTTGTTTTTTTAATTGACTTTATTGATACATTTTATACAGACATTATGATCACATAATTTGTACCTTTCCATGACACATCTTGATTCTCATTTTTTTTCCCTTTCCCTTGACCTCTTTATGACCCCCACCCACTACTGCTAGGTATATACATGAAAGAGTTAAAAAAAATCATACCACAGCAACATATATGCACTCATGTTTATAGCAGCTCAGTTTGTAATAGTTAAATCTTACAAACAGCCCAAATGCCCATCAATTGGAGACTGGATAAAGAAGATGTGGTTTTTTTTTTTTTAATAAAATGGATTATTACTCTGCCATAAAGAATAATTTTGAGTCATTTATACTCAGTTGAGTGTACCTTAAATACATACTCATAAGTGAAATAAATAGGACGCAGATGTGTGAATACCATATCTTTTCTCTAGTATGGAAAACTTGAAGGTGTAAGTGAATGCTTATTGGTTTTTTTTAATATATTATTTTAAAAGTTTAAGAAGTCCCCTTCTATTTCTGGTTTGTATCATGAAAGGATGCTTAGTTTTCTAAGATACTTTTTTTCACATGAGTTGAGAAGACTGGTTTATTCTACTTCATCCTTTTTTTTTTTTTTTTTTTGAGACAGGGTCTCACTTTGTGGTTCAGGCTGGCCCTGAGCTCAGCCTCCAACTCACATCACAGCAATCCTCCTGCCTCTGCCTCCCGAGTGCTGGGATGACAGGCGTGAGCCACCACGCCCGGCACTGTGGTGTGTGGTACTAATTGCTGCTGGGTGTGAGTGTCCACGCCCAGTACTGTATGTGGTTACCGGGGATCGAACATGGTCCTTGCACTTGCAAGACAGGCGCCAGAACCACTGAGCTAACTCCCCGGCCCTCTACTTCATCCTATTAATGTGATTTATAGTATTATATTGAATGACTTGCATTTGTTGTACCACTCTTGCATATTCACAGTAAATCCCACTTGGTTTTGGTGCTTAATTTGCCTATTAAACTTTTAATTTTAAGTTTTGTCATTTTATTAGTTATAAATTAGATTATATTATAATTATTTTAAATTAGTGCTTTCTTATACTCTAACACATTCAGTAATATTATATTATAAACCTAGTTTTCCTGTTTCCCTTTTTTGGTTTTGCTGTAATGTTTTTTACTTGTATGCACAAGCTTAGTCAATTTTGCATTTATCTGTATATTCTTTCTGTTACTTTCATTGCTTTTTTAAGTTTTGACTTCATTTATTTTCCCTTTCAAACTGAAGTTTATTTTTTCTTGTAGTGTTGATCTACAGACCGTAGACTTTCTTGCATTGCTTCAAAACTCGCATTCCATTTTTATTTGGCTGCTATATATTTTCTTGAGGAAATTGACATCCTTCTTAGTATTTTCTTGCTAGTTTAAAGGTAATGACTCATGTTCCTCTTCTGATTATTTTAAAACCTTTTAACTAGTTGTCAATTTTTGTTGTTGTTGTTGTTACTGGTTTTCTGTGGGTGCTGTAATAGATTACCATGAGCCTGAATGGCATGAAAGAATAATTGTTTATTCACTCTCACTTCTGGATGCCAATCATATTCAGTGGTCTGAAATAAAGATATTATCAGGGCTGTACTACAGAGGTTCTAGGAATCTGTTTCTCACTTATTTCAGTTCCTTGAGGCTGCTGGTATCCAGATCACTACATTCTCTGCCTCCATGTTCACACTGCCCTGTCTTCTGTGTGTGTGTGTTTGTGTGTGTGTGTGTGTGTGTGTGAAATCCTTTCTACCTTCTAGAAGGACATTTATGGGGTCATTTAGGGCCTATCAAGATAATCTAGGAAATTCTCTTGATCTGAAAATTCCTGACATAATCACATCTGTAAAGACCCTTTGTCCAAAGAATGTCATATTCATAGGGGTTAGGATGTAGACCTATCTTTGGGCCTACAGTATAGTCTGCTACACAGGTATGAGATTTTCAGAGTCTCAAAACTCCTTGAAGCTGCTAATGAAATTATGTAGAATGTGTATTGGATAGTTCAGGCTTCTTTTGTCATTTTTACAGGGATTTTTAGATCTATTCTCTTCCACCTACCCCTACTCCCAGCTCCAAGGGAAGTTTGATAACTTGTAATACTGATTTTTAATAGGCAAACTGCTTTAAAATAGATGATTTATTAGTATTCAAATACTGACCTTAGAATTTTAAAGGACTCTCCATTTCAATTTTTTGAATCACATAACTGCATTTACATTTATTAGTTTTAGGGTCACCTCTTATCTACGTTGTCTTCTTTGCAGTCTTTATTGTGACTTAGTTTTCATTTCAGGTAGCAGATTTTCTTCAGAAAGGTCCGTGGGTAGTAATATATTCTAAATTTTCCAGAATGACTATGTACTTTTGCTTTCCCCTTTGAAGACTATTTTGACAGGTATAGAGCTCTACAATCAATATAAATTCCCATTGAAATTTTCTAAGTATTCCTGCATTTCAGTGAAGTTTTAGTGAGTAACTGTGAAGAGATGAAACAACTGAGAACTTAAGTAACTGTACAATTTGACGAGCACAGTTTCTAAACCACCCTCAAGTTTAGTAGCTCACTAGAAGGATTCACAGAGCTCCAAGAACAGTGTTACACTCAATGTAATAGTTTATGATAGGCAGAGGATACAGATTAAGATCAGTGCAAAGAAGAAATACATGGTTGATTTTTCTCAAATGATTATCTCCCTCCCTAAATCATACTATCAAATCTGTCTATCAGTTAGGAAGGAAAATCAAGAAAACAGTCCTTTTTATAATAGTACCAGTATTCCTAATACTTAGAAACAAGTTTAACCAAAGGGAAGGAGCCATACAGTATACTGAAAACTACAAAATATTCATTAAAGAAATTGAAGACACAGAAATGAAGATATCTCATATTCATAAATTAGAAGAATCAACACTGTTAAAATGACCTACAGCAAATACACATTTAGTTCAGTCACTATCAAAATTCTAATTCATATGGAATACAAAAGACTTTAAATATTCAAAGTAATCTTGAGGAAGCAGAAAAAAGTTGGAAGCATCACATTAGTCTCAGTAGTGACTTCAAATTATAGCATAAAACTATAGTAATCAAAGCAGTGTGGTTCTAGCATAAAGAAAGAGCAAAAATACCAAATAGGAATTATATGTACAGAAATATGTATATAAATGATGCACACACACACACACATATATATGTACATATTCATGATTGCAAGGATGATGACAAGGATGCCAAAATCTGCAATAGGGAAAGGACAGTGTTCAATAATTGATGGGGGGGAGGGGACATACATATTATAAAACAATTGAATTGGACCCTTATCTTACAAAGTGCACAAAAATCAAGTAAAGTTAAACACAATACCAGAAAGCTTATAACTTCTAGAAAAAATATAGGAAAATAAGCTTCTTGACATTTTTTTTTTACTATGACACCAAAAATTCAGACAACAAAAGTAAAATGAAAGACCAACTCCCCACAATGTATGTAATAAATATTTACCATAGACATGTACTAAATAAAAAGTAAAATTGAATAGTCAAAAAAGAGAATTGTATCAATTAAAAACCCTGTAGTAATAAACAATAAACAAATGAAAAAGGAACATACATGTGGAAATAAAATATTTATAAGCCATATATACCTGATGAAAGATTAGTGTTCAAAGTATGTAAAGAGCCCCTACTCAATAGCAAAGAAAAAAGAAAACAATTTAAAAATGGGCAAAGGACGTATTAAACAGGCATTTCTCTAAAGAAAACATACAAATGGCTAATGGATAAAGATGTTTAGCATCACTAAAAATCAGAGAATCGCAAATCAGAACCACAGTGAGTTATCTCACCTCAGACAGAATGGCTGTTATCAAAGAAATGAAAGAAAACAAGTATTGGAGAGGGTGTAGAGAAAAAGAAACCCTTGTGTACTGTTGCTGGGAATGTGAGTTGACGTAGCCACTATGGAAAATAGTATGGAGTGTCTTTAAAAAAATTAAAACTAGAACCGTCTTATAATACATCAGTCCTTTTTCAAAGTGTATGGTATCCAAAGGAAATGAAATCAATACTCCAAGATATTTTTACTTTCATATTCACTGCAACATCATTTATAATAGCTAATGTATGGAAATAGTCTAAACATTTGTCAGTGGGTAAATAGATAAAGAAATAGTCACACGTACAGTGGTATATTGGGCAACCTTAAAAATGTTCCATCCTGTCATTTGCAACCCACATAGATAAACCACGAAAACATTATAGTAAATGTAATATGCTATACACAGAAAGAAAAATACTGCATTATTTCTTGTGTCAAATGTTAAAAAATGAACACATAGAAGCAGAGCATAGATCACTATTTCCTTAGGAGTTAGGAGGTGGGGCAAATGGGCAGATACTGGTCATAGTCTGCAGACTTGTTTATAAGATGAATGAGTTTGGAAACCTAATGTATAATGTAGTGACTGTAGTTAGTAATACTGTATTAAATACTTGAAATATGCCATGAGAGTAGACTTTGAGCATTCTCATTACACACACAGAGTAATTTTGGAGTGAGTCAGGTTTTCATCCCAGGAACAAAATACTAGCATACAGAATTTAAAGTAGGAGAAGTTTACTTTGGTTCATGATTTCAGAAATATTGTAGCAGAGCATGTCAGAGAAAAGCTATTCAGATGATCACAACCAGAAAGATATTACTGGGGTAGAATTGGGGTGGGGGGAAGGATGGAAAATGAATGTGAAAAATATACCCTCCAAAGGCATGCCCTTGCCACCTCCAAGTGGGTCCCACCCCCTAACAGTACATTAAGCTATGAACCCATCAATAGATTAGCCACCAATGAGTGTAGCACTCTCATGATCCAATGTCCTACTGAAAGCCCCACTTCTAAATATATAAGAATTCTGGGGGACCATTTTAGATCTAAATTGTGACAATAATGGGATATTTTACTTAACTTGATTGTGGTAATGTATCAGAGTGTCACATTGTACATCTTGAAAAAAATATATGAATATATAGAGACATACACTATAATATATTTTTTTTTAGGTTTTTTTTTTTTTTTTTTTTTTTTTTTGAGACAGGGTCTCGCTTTGTAGTTCAGGCTGGCCCTGAGCTCAGCCTCAAACTCATCACAGCAATCCTCCTGCCTCTGCCTCCCGAGTGCTGGGATTACAGTCGTGAGCCACCACGCCCGGCACTGTGGTATGTGGTACTGGTTGCTACTGGGCGTGAGTCTCCACACCCAGTATAGGTATGTGGTTACCGGGGATCGAACCCGGGTCCTTGCGCTTGCAAGACAGGCGCCGGAACCACTGAGCTTAATCCCCGGCCCGGCATACACTATAATTTTTACTAATCATTTATACTTCAAAGCAGAAAATAGTAAAACATATTAAAGATTTGAATTCTAAAATGTTCCCAGCAGATGGAAAATATGTGCCTTCTTTCAGTATTGTTTGTGCATACTGGATGTACTCCTTCAATCAAAATATTCAAGGCATTCATGGTTTAGGGATAGTTTCTTCTATTTGTTCCTTAATTGTTGATATTTCTCTTTTGACTGTATTCTCTTCTTCTGCAACACTTACAGGTACATAAGTCAGTACCAGAAACATAGTAAGCACTTTAAATATTAGTTGAATATGTACATTGATCCTGGATTCACTTAAGTGATGTCCTGTGTATCTTTTGTCTTCTTTAACAATTTACATCCTAGATATTTTAATATGTTATCTTAGAGAATGCTTTCAAACTGTTCCCACAGAAGCTGCTTTTAGATATTTACTTTTTACTATATATGATTTTAAAAAATTATTCTAATTCATGAAAATGTATATTTTGGAATATCATATTATCTGATTTTTCCCCTAGCTTCTTTTAAATCAGCATAATGACATTTTATATATAAAATGCCTGTTAGAAGTTTTTACTATCTTTCTTGCTTTTCTTTATTAACTTTGTTCCATTAAGGGTCATTTGCTATGATTATTTAGCTGTATTTCCTGTATAGACTCTTTGCATTTATCTGAGTCAACGCATGCATTCTATTCAATGTATATAGAGCTAGGTGTAATCAGTTTGGTATATGGTATATGTGTCATTTTGTGGTTGTATCTGTGCTTCCCTGTGGCATCCTGTGCATTGTGCATTATGTGGAATCCAATCAGTGGTGCTCCTATCACTTAGTGGACTATACTTTGTGGAGAAGATGGATGAAAATGAATATGTGGACCAGACAGTGGATTTTTAAAAATACAATTTACTTAAATGTATTTTTTTCCTAAGGATTAATAAACAGTAGAATTTGCTCTATATCAAGATTCTCAAATCTCAAAATTGGTTTGTGAAATTCATTCATGGAGTGTAGATTGTTAATTGTAGAAATGTAGTTGTAGATTGTTAATTTTTTTGTTTTGTTTTGAAGCAGAGTCTCACTGTGTAGTTCAGGCTGGCCTTGAACTCACTATGTAACTCAGAGTAACCTCAAATTTGTGGTGATCATTCTGCCTCTGCCTGCTGAGTGCTGGGATGAGAGACATATGCCACCAAGCCTGACTAGATTGTTAAGTTTTACTGTGAAGTATTTCATTATATAGCAATTATATTTTTTACACTGTATAGTTGGATGGGAAAATTAGATTCTGGTTTGAGGTATGAAAAAGAATGACATTAGAAACGTTGCAGGTGGCCCTTTGTGAACTTGTACATACATCTCTATTGGGTATATACCTAGCAACTAAATTGCAGTGGCAATTAGGGAATCCTGTTATTTGTTTGCCTATTTATTGTATAATGGTGAGAATGATTTAGTAAGTGTTGAGAAATTGATGATCAGAAACAAAATGAATGATGGAGGAATGGATTTATATGGGTTTGGGCTCTCATACAAGTAAACACATATCTTCCTGTGCAAATCAAACATATTCTTGCTGAAAGTTCCAAGATTATAATGGAAAGAATTGGATAATATATTCGCATTCAACCAGTTTACAAGAAACCTTTCTAATTTTCCTTAAAAAGGAAAATACTCTTCTACCAATGGAAAGAGCAACTTCTAGTGCCTAACACCATATACATTGCTACAGTGGTAAAGAAAAAGTGGGCTCTTCCCAGTGAGCACATACTTTTTATGATAAACCTGGGAGAATCCTGCCCAGGGGAATGAGTCATTATGAATAGCAAGTCTAAAAGGAAGGTATAAACTACATTGGGACCTAACAGAATTAATGAAAGTAAATGTTTTGGGGGATGTTACGACAAATCGTCCATGCCTTCATTGCCAAGAATTAAACAAACAATTATGCTTTTTTCTAGTCTGTCACCTTCAAAACAACCAGCAGAAATCTCGCCCGAGCCATGTGTATGAAGAACATCAAGCTTACCATCATTATCATCATTGTATCAATTGTGAGCTTAGTTTTTGTCCTTTTAGTATCTGATTTTATTTCTAAGTTTCTAAGAAGTTAGGCATTAGGATTCGTTCTCAGTGATTAGCACTCTGAAATGAGCTATGTATATATATATATATTAGTGATGGAACTCAAGACCAAAAAGTGAGTTTCCAAGTCCAAGGTGAAGTTTCTATGAAATATCATCTCCATTTGAAACTTTTCCTTCCTCCTTAAGAATTCTTATATATTTTTAAAATCAGGGAAAAATGGTTATATTGTAGTTTGTATGTTTCTTTGAGTTGAGTACTTAGTGTTTTGCTCAGGCTTACCACAAATTTGTGGGCTCAAGTGATCCTCCTGCTTTAACCTCCCAAGTGCTGGTCCCACAGACATCACTATGCCTGGCTAATATACTTATTTATAATACAAATATTAGTTTTGTTTATATGTAAGGAGTTTATTATCATTGTGTTGAATTTGTTTTTAAATATTAATATCTAATACAATAAATGTTGCTATTTATAATTCTCCTAAAAAAGAGTTGTTTGGAGTCCTCAGTAACTTTTATGTAAAGAGAGGCTGGGGAATTTGGCTCAGTGGTAGAGCACTTACCTAGTATATGTCAAGTCCTGGATTTGATCCTTAGCACAACAAGATCAAAAAAATAAAATAAAATGCAGTAAAAATAAAGAGATTGTGAATCAAAAATATGAGAACCACTGCTGAAGATGTGGAACGGTATGAGTTTGACCTGGATTATTTCATGTCTTGGAAAAACTGCCTTTCATCCTCATCTTTCAGTTATTTGCAGAAGCTCAAAGTTAACCCTAAGCAATACTTTCACTTCTCTTTAATCTCTACTTGGAAGTTCTGTACCTTAGTTGGACCTACGTAAGAGAAAAGAGATAACTGCAGTGTTCTCTCCTAGCTCAGAGCCCTGAGGTGGCACATTCTAAGCTCCTAGTCTTCCTGAATCTTTGATTTGTGATTTTACATTCACTTATGCAGCTGAATTGTTAAGTATATTTTTATATTTATTGATTACATATTACATGTAAAATACTGCTGTAAATATAGTATTAATCTTTGCTAAAAAGTGTTGGCACAACACTCAGCTTGACAAATCTTTGTAATGGTAGCAAATATTCTACTTACTATCAAATTAGTAAACTTTATAGTGTTGGATTTGTGTGAATACAGTGCAAATAGTTTAAATTATTCATTAATGTCCACAGCAGCATTGATTGGAAAGCAGAATGCTCTGCTCACTTTTAGGTCGTGAGACATATTATGCCTGAACACATTTTACCCCCAGCTTTTGAGTAATGAAATTAGCCACTTAAACATTTCAAAGAGTTATGAAACAGTATGGCCAACTTAATCTAGTGAACCTAATGAATAAAACAAAGGTACATTTTGAATGTAATAAAGTAGATATTAATTTAAAATTATCATAATTTAAAATTACAGCACAAGAATTAAAAACCTATACTAGAACTAGCGTTTTTTTCACTGTCCCATGATCAACTTTTCTTTGGTTTGGTAGTCATAATTATTGTGTGATTTTTCCACTGAACAGTACACAGCAATATTCCTGCTAATAGTTTGTATAGATGTAGAATCTCTTCATATATTCGTAGCAGTGTAATAATGAAAAATCAAATGTACATGTAAAATTAAAAATATAGTAAATAGGAAAATCACACTTCAAGGAAATTGTGGTTATTTGTACTTTTTATGACATATTAATGATGCATCGGTAAGAGTTGTTCGTGTAACCTTGATTCTACCTACTTATCCATGAAGATCAACAATCTCGTTGCTTTCTCCCCAGTCTAAGAAATCACAGTGGAATTCAAGTAGATGAGAATTTTATCAGACAATAATTTTAATTCTACTTGTTTTAATTTTCTTCACGTCTTAAAAAATACTTGATTAGTTTTTTATGTAAGTACCAATCTGCTACTCTAATGGAATCAGAAGTGTTTCCTTAGTAGGGCTTTATTTTATTTAAGAACATATGATAAACTCAAGAAAATAAAACTGTCTTCTTTTTCTTTACAGGTGTTCATCTATATCATTGTATCATCGCTCTGCGGTGGATTTACATGGCCAAGCTGTGTAAAGAAATAAGAAAGAAAAAATTAACCAAGGATATGAGAGACAAAGGAATTAAAAACAATCCATGTGACACAAACCTTCCACTGCTCAGAAAATTGTCTGCCCGTCTCTTCAATGCACTTTTCACTTTTTCTTGTTCCAATCTTATTCTATGCCTTCAAGATTTCTCTTTGTTCCTCTCAGCCATTTTATTCCACTGAACTTCAGATTGAGCCATTCATTATAGCAGTAGCCTTACAAGGGATTTTCTTTTTATTGGTTTGTTAATTAGTGTCATCTACTTTGAGAAACATTTTTGTTTTCAGTTGCACAAAGCTGTTGCCAAGTTGGAAACCACCAGTCTTATAAGCTGTCTACTAAAACTATATAGAATCTTTGTACATGCACTGAAAAGTATTTAAGGGACAAATAGAATTGCTAATAACTCATTTTAATGTCTGTTGTTATCGAAGTTTTAGGTGCTTCAAAACAATTTAAATGAAGAATATTGTTGTTTGGGGAATTGTAATTAAACTGTTGGTGCTGCTTATTTCCAGGAGCCCAAACAGGCAAAGTACTAAAAATTTTTATTTCAGTCTGATGAGGAATATTTTGCTAGCCTATTAGAAGCACACAGTATCATCCTTTGTCTCCCAGTACTGACTTTATTTTTATTTTTATTTTATTTTATTTTTTTTTTTGAGACAGGGTCTTGCGTTTGTAGTTCAGGCTGGCCCTGAGCCCATCCTCAAACTCACAGCAATCCTCCTGCCTCTGCCTCCCGAGTGCTGGGATTACAGGTGTGAGCTACCACACCCAGCACTGTGACATGTGGTTCTGATTGCTGGTGGGCATGAGTCCCCACGCCCAGCATTGTTGTATGTGGTTACTGGGGATCAAACCTGGGCTCCTGCACTTGCAAGGCAGGTGCTGGAACCACTGAACTAAAACTCGGGCCCCTAGTACTAACTTTTGAGAATAAACTTCAGTGCGCTAATCATTGACAATTCAATGGATGCTTGACATTTTGTTTCCGTATCAAATGATTTGAGAAGATGATGGTTTAAATATTGTTTAAGATTGTGGTTTTGAATATATTCCTTTTTGTTCTGTGGAATTTTGGGCAATTGTATTGTTAAAGAATGTGCATGAAGGGTTTGGGAGGCAAGTACCTCTGAATCGCTGAAAAAAAAAAAGGAAGGAAATACAGTAGATGTGCTAATCTTTAACTGTACAAAGGGAGATTGTGGGGGAATTTTTTTCCATTCTGGGAAAAGCCCAAACTGAATATAGTCAGCAGTCAACTCCAGAGTTTGGATTTGACTCCTGTTGCTTAATAGGTTGATTATCCTTTATTGTTTAGTAGATTCTTTAATTTTAAAGTTTTCATGAAATCTGAGAGAATGTGTAGAAACAGTATAAAAGAGTTTAACATCAACTTTCCTGCAGTGTAAGAAAAATGGACTGTAATCACACTGGTTCAGCTACTCCAGCATTTATCTAGTATTTGTCATGCATCTGAAATAAAGATGTTTGCTGGCCTAGAGTAATTGCATTTATTTATCAATAAGTGCAATTAATTCAATATTTTCTTCTTTTCCCAGTGAAAGAGCAAATTAGTCTATAGAATCTAGTCACCTGTTTAGCTTCATCATGTGCCTTTAATATATATATGTCCCATAATCTAGTTTATGGTACCTGTTCTTCCAACTAAACTATTTAATTGATGCTACTCAATTCATATTTGACATGTACTTTTGGCCCACCAGAATTCCCCTTGCTGATCATGCATAGCACAGATGTTTTACCAGAAGTCTTTATCAACACTAATACATTTTAATTATATCAGCATTTCCTATTGAAAAATACATTTGTTTTAGAAAGATATTTGGCATCCTAAATAATAATTTCCAAATATTTTTATCCCAAAGAAAAAGGCTTAATATTTATTTCTCTTTCTTATAAACACTTGAATAATAGTGACATGCATGTTTTAGGGATAAATTACTTAACTGTCTTTGGCTTGTTTATGTATAAGAATGCTTTTAAATCATATGTCTGACTATAAATGATGCTTAAACTTAAGACATTAATAAAATTGAAGAGTAATATGGTAAGTTCCTTGTTTTAGGAATTTTTCCTGGAGTTTACCTTCTCATGACAACATTAACCATAGTATATACAGCAAAATAATTTTTTTTTTTTAGATTTTTTGAGACAGGGTCTCGCTTTGTGGTTCACGCTGGCCCTGAGCTCAGCCTCGAACTCACATCACAGCAATCCTCCTGCCTCTGCCTCCCGAGTGCTGGGATGACAGGCGTGAGCCACCACGCCCGGCACTGTGGTACGTGGTACTGATTGCTGCTGGGGTGAGTCTCCACGCCCAGTATGGTATGTGGTGACCGGGGATCGAACCCGGGTCCTTGCGCTTGGAAGACAGGCGCCGGAACCACTGAGCTAACTCCCCGGCCCCCAAAATAATTTTTTTTATGCTGGGAACATATTAAGTGTTCCTTGAATCCTTTATATAAAGATCTATAGCATATTGTCAGATCTGTAGAATTTCTTTAAAAGACAAAATTACTAAAAATTGTAGATTGTGCTGAAAACAGCAAAAGATCCTAAAAATGTCCTCACAGTCTTCAAAACTATCATCCTTAGCTCATGATTTAGAATATAGAGAAAACAGAAAAAAGAACTGAGATTGCTGTTCAGACTAACAATTTTTGAAAAACAAAACAAAATAAAAAACCTTTCCATTTAAAAATTGAATGACTTAGGGGCTTAGAGGCAAAGCTGCTGGTTTTATAGCATACAGGAAGCCATGTGTTTTCATTCCCAACCTTGGCAATAAATTATAAATAATAGACTTGAATGAGTGGCTCTGAAAGGGATGGCTTTTAAAAAGACAAAAGAATAATTCATTGTAGCAAACAGAGTTAGCCAAAGAGGAAAAAGAAAAAGCACATATCAAATTTTAAAGGCTAGACCACAACAAAGCCTCAGTTTCTTGGAGCATCTGAATCTAGGTGGCTGAATTCAGGTATTATGGAATCTGTTTTTGTATAGGCTAGATTAATTTAAAACAGCCCATTTAAGTTCTTTTTGAACATTCAAATTTCACCTGAAGTGTAGATTAATGAGCCAGAGTGGAAAATTGAAGGCTATTCATTTGATGGTTTTGAGCAAAGAAAGAAATGATATCAAACAATTGGCCCCAAGGTCAAAAGTGCACAATCCAGAAGTTTCCTGAAGAATGAATGGATGGGGCTTTATTAGGTGGTTCCTCCCTGCCTGACTATGCTGGTACCTGTATTTCCTGACCTCAGGACAAACAAAACAAATGAGGTTGCTTCCCAGGGTATCTCTTTGGCAAATTAGTGTAGAAACAATAATAGGATCCCTAGCTCCTACTTCAGGGTTCTACATTAGAAACAGGTTTGTTTTGCTTTGCTGCATTTTAAGAATAATAAAGTGGGAATGGTAAGGTCAGGGTAGGGGTTAGCGGTTAGGATTAGGGTTAGAGCAATGACTCCCCACCCCCCATAGAGTTAGGGTTAGAGAGATGGCTTTCCCTTGGATTAGAGTTAGAGCTGTGATTTCCCTGGAGTTAGGGTTAGGAATAGGGTTAAAGTAATGGATCCTCTGACCGTCGCTGTGCCATGAACTGCGTGGCTCAGCAGATCTATGGTAATGAATCTTCTTTTGCTCCATGCTTTGAAAAGCTGCTTCCCACACGTTCCACCTCTGGACACAGCGGTACCTAACTACACAGGTTGGAGCCCTCGTGGGGGTCTTGGAAGGTGTAAACAGGACATGAGGCAGGTGAGCAGCAGGGTGTCTCTTCAACAGATGTCCTGTGATAGGGACAGGGATGTCAGGTATCCGAGTCATCAGGTGCCTACCAGGAGAAGGAGGGGTCCTCTAGAAGGCGCATAGCAGAGTCTCCAGAGGCTCTAGAGTAGGGCAAGTGCTCCTAGACACCCTGCAGAAATAGATGTCAGAGCACAGTGGATGGCAAGACCTCACCCCTGTGCCAGGCATGAGGGACAGATCCCAGACGCTGGGCAGCTGCCCCACTCCACTCTCACTCATTCTCTCCTGCTTTTCTGTCCATCAGACAGAGCTGGCATCTGGCCTCAGGAATTTTGTATGTGCCCTTTCTTTTTCACTTATGATAGCCCTACTGTGTGTGTGTTTGAAGCTTTAGCCTCCATGTGACAGTACTTGCAGATAAGACTTTATAGAGGAGGGCCGGGGAGTTAGCTCAGTGGTTCCGGCGCCTGTTTTGCAAGCTCAAGGACCGGGGTTCGATACCATACTGGGTGTGGAGACTCACGCCCAGCAGCAATCAGTACCACAGTGCCGGGCATGGTGGCTCATGCCTGTAATCCCAGCACTCGGGAGGCAGAGGCAGGAGGATTGCTGTGATGTGAGTTGGAGGCTGAGCTCAGGGCCAGCCTGAACCACAAAGTGAGACCCTGTCTCAAAGAAACCTAAA